>JANPWX010000140.1:581787-829684 GCA_024734555.1 Trochalopteron elliotii | reverse complement strand
GGGAGGGCGCAGAGCTTCTGTTTTCAGGTGTCGAGGACCCCCAGATATTCCCAGGTCAGGTCTGGAGCCGGTCCAGTGATCTCGGGGGGGGGGGGAGAGAGGGGAAAAAAAAAAGGAGAGGAAAAAGGAAAAAAAAACGAAAGCAGCGAAAACAAGCAAAAGCAAAAAAAACAAAAGCAAAAGCAAAAAGCAAAGCCAGCAGCAAAGCAAAGCCTGCAGCCAAGCCGAGCTAGCAGCAAAGCAAAAGAACAAGTAGCTCCACCACGGCAAAACACCCCACTGAGGGTGGGGGGGGGCAGCTGTCAGACATAACAGTGCAGTACATTGAGATAAAGCTGCACAATTGGGATAGGAGGCACTGTCAACCCAGGACACCTGTGATGCATGGACATTCCTCTGAATATCACAGGACAAATCTTGTCTCAAAAGTTACTGTCCAAAATCATCCATTTATTGAGCACTATATCTTCCTTCCAAATCAAGTTTCTCTATTGTTTTGTAAAGTTCACCAATGATTTCAGACATGCTTAAAATATGCAGGAAAAAAAAATCACAAACCATAAGATTCAAAAGGCTGAATCTAAACATTTCCCTTCTGAACTGCCTGTGCAAAATCAAAACTCATGTAATACCTCAGAGACAAATTAAGGAACCAAAAATATTGTAACTGCACATTTTAACCAGGCGTGTCAGCTAAAACTATTCTCTGACTTGCCCTGTCATGTAAATTACCATGTAACATCCTTTGGACCACCAATAGGCTGTAATTTCATCAAGCAAGCATACAAATCAAATAGCCTCCAGACCTTCTCAGTATTAATGAAAAAAGCATTTGTTTCCAGGCATATAAAGTATTAACTTCTTAGTATTAACAGTGAAACATACAAGTTGACAGTGGATTCTAGGGAAAGCTTACATCTCTAAAACCTCTTGACTTTCTTTAGAAGCTTTAGAGCAAACCCCTGTGCTCTGTGGCAACATTGATAAGGAAAAGCTTTTCCTGTGGAGCTAAGCCCTCCATGGGCAGCAAACAGCAGTGACTGACAGACTGGAAATGCTGAGGAGCACAGACAGACTCTTCTTTTTCTTTTCAACCTGTCCTGGAATTGAGCTTTTGTGTTGTATGTGTCTGATGAATTACTAGAGCTTGGTGGGCAATGCTGGCCCACCAAGCAGATCTGATTGAAGTGCCAGTGGTGTGAGCCAAGATTTCAGTTTCAGATATGGGGATAAACACAGTGGTTCACCACCAGAAGAAGGGAGTTATCTGTAGGGTGACCACTGTGATCACAGGAGAGCTAGCTCATGCTGCAAGCAGGAACCATCCTTCCTGCTGCGGGTCCAGAGAGTTCAGATCCCAGGTGTTTTCTCAGCATCAGGAAACCAATTCATAACCCATAAAATAAACCAAAATCTAGGCAAGCATCTCCTGCAAACACTCCACAGAACACACAAGCCTAAGCACTTAGGTGGAGTCCAACAATCACAGATCATTAATTTATTGCAGAACATCCCATACACTGGGAGGAAGAAGGTTCAATCTCAGCCTTTCTTTGTCTGTTCTCAACCTCGGGCTCTGTTTCCTGCATGGACATGAGTGCTGCACACACAGATCTGATCCCATCTGTGGCACAGCCTGATCAGCCATGTCCAGTGATCCCAGCTGGATCGGGCAGCAAGGGCAACACTTCCCCTTTCTCCTTTTCTGCCTTTCTCCTGTAACCCTCAGCATCTTTATTCACAGAGCCCACTGCAACTGAAAGACCTTTCCCTGCCTGTCCCAGCTGGCCTCTCCCTTCTGAATCCACAACAAAACATCTCCCCCTGTCCCTCAAGAAGATTGTCATAGTTAATTCTCCACTTTCAGAGTGACATTACTTCTTCAGTGCAACAGCAAAACTTCTTCCAGCCTGAACCATGATGGCATTGCTTCATTTCCTGTTTGCTCAAAGTCGATTTTCACAGGTCCTGATCGCATGATTTCACAGAAAATTTTAATAAAAATATCACATTTAATTGGAGCTGAAGTATTTCATAGAGATGCACTTTTTCTTTTTCAAACCAGCTTTCAGGGATAGACGTGTTTGAGTCAACAGGTGAGTCACTAAGAAGATGGGGCAGACTGGACTCAATCCTATACATTGTCAATTCTGCAACTTTGGATGAAAAAGTTTGCCCTGCTTGACACAGATCAGGGACTTAAATTTTTATCCCCAGCTCAGTAATGCAACTGTCAGTCCACAGGGCTTATGCATCTCCTGCACACAAAGAGGCTTTTGTGGCTCACCAGGGAATGAAAATCAATTGTGAAAGCTGGAGAGGTGCTGTAAAGAATCCTCCCCTCACATTGGGGTCTGTGAAGCATCCTGGATTGCAGGTGAGTTGCTTTACAGACAGAAAGGTTCTGTTACCATCTCAGGTGACCTCCTGCGTGACACAGGTCACAGTGCTCCTCCCTGCCAAGCCACTCTGTCTAGCCCAACTACTTGTGATGGCAGCAGAGTGTAAGATGCCATTGAAATGCTTGCAGTGATAGACAGCTTCACCATGTTCACCAGCAAGTTGTTGCAAGGACTAATTACCCTCTCTTAAAAACACACCTTGCATTTCCTGTTTGATCTTTGCTGACTTCCAGTCCCAGCTGCTGGATCCTGTGGCTTTGCCTGCTTGCTAAAGAGTCCTCTGCTCCAGACATCTTATCCCTCAGTGGGTACTTACAGACCATGATTAAATAGCCACTTAACCTTCTCTTCAGTAAGGTGAGTCCTGTGAGAGCAGATGGTGCTGAGCACCTCTAAAAACCAGCACTGCAGCTATTCCTGTTGGAAAATTGCCAGCTGATTGTTTTGCTAAGGCCAGCTACAGAGAGCTGCTGGCACCACTGACAGACACAGGAGGTGCTCACAATTTGTTTTTTCATACCCCACTTCCTAAAGGCCAAGGATGTCGTCTCCAGCCCTAATGCAGCAAGAACCATCCTGTGCCACAGGAGATACACATTAAAGAGGACTCAGTGCCTCAGGACTGAAGCAGCTTTACCTCCATGATCTCTGCAGTGCTGGTATTGATGCCTTAAGCTTTAGCTTTCTCATTTTCAGACTCTGTACTGCCCAGGGGTGCAGTTCTGAGCCTCATATTAAGTGTGAGTCAGCTCTTTTCACAGAGTAGGGAGACAAAACAAATCCTTTTCCTGCTAAAGACCAAGGACAACTTTCAGCCCCAAAAGCACAAACAAGGGTGGGCTGGAGGGAGGAACAAGAAGGATGGGACCTCACAAACTGAAGCTGGAATTGGACAATTAAACCCCAAGATGCAAATGGACCAAAACTTATAAAAATGTAAGACCTCGTGACTGGTCATCCATTTTGTGACCATTTTGGGTCCACCTTGGATGTAGCCCTGGTCAGGCCCCGTCCTGCCCAAGGTGGATCTTGGAGGCCTTCCAATAAATCCCTGCTTTATTCTCTAGCTCTGTCCAGTCTCTGACTTTCAGGTCATCCTTCCCAAGGCATCAGTACCAAATAAATACCAAACCCAACCATGCTGCTCATTTTTGGCACACTGAGGAAACAGGTAAGATCTCATATCACTAAAGAGGGGAACTGAAGCTGCTCTGGATTGAGAGAAAAACCAGCTCCTTAAATGACTGGTTGGACAAAAGCACAGAAAGAGCACCAGCCCTTCCCTCTCCTTGCCAGAAACATCCCCAGCAGCAGCTGCCATGGGAACGTCTCACGGTCAGGAATTGCTTTGCAGTTTTCAAACATTTTGGATCATTTGGGTCTCTCCTGCCCAAGCAGCTGTCCTTTGGAGAGCTGCCTGGACAAGCTCCCTCACCTGAAGAGGCCATTTGTCACAAGGTCATTCCCACTGCCCACTGGATTCCCAGAAAGGACTGTTGTATCACAGCAAGGACATCATTTTCTAGGTACACTAAACATGAGACAATTACTGCATCTTCTGCCCAGGCATTTCAGAAGCAAGATTTGACTGTTGTAATTTCTCCCTAAATAGGTCGGCAGTACTGGTCTTAAATATATAAAAGTATTATTTTTAATTATTCCTCCAATTCCTTTGCAACTGGTGCTGGCCCAAACACATCTTGCAGCTGCAAGACCCCAAAATGTCCAATAGAGGAATATTTAGCAGGCTCTGGAAAAAAAACAACTCTTATCATTCACACAATGGTACAAAGGTGTCCACCTTACTAGGTAATGGCATGAATTCCTGGGCACACAGGGATAGAACATGGGAAGATTCTTGAGGTATCAGAGCCTCTAGCTTTGGACCAGATGGAACATACAGCTTCCCAGTCATGACAAACTTCAGCTCTGAAATGCTTCAATCAATAAATAAACCCAAACCCATCACATTGAGACCCCAGTCGTGCTATTTTTAGCTCCTGGTGGGAAGTAAGCCCAGTGCCAGCAATTTTCTGAGCAGCACCTTAAAAACACTCAGACATGTGAGAGGAGAGGACTTCAACATCTCCATCCCCCCTGACACAGGTAACCAAAGGCACAGCAAGTACAGGAAACGTAAGAATAGGGCCCATATGGTTTTCATATTTAAGAATGAATTCCAGTGAACTGAATTCAGTTCTAATTGGAATGAAAAAGTCTTTTTATATCCAGTGAAAGGAGAAAGAGGGTTGCAACTTTTTAAACCCACCCCTCCCAAGGGAATACACACACAAGTGTGCATAGATGAAAGAGACAAACAGGACCAGAGGACAGAGAAGAGACAGAAAATGTAAATAAGGAGGAGGCAGGCTAGAGACCTCTGAAATACTTTCCAGATTTCCTCCCAGTAAACATCAATTGAATATGAAGCTACTGAAGTATAATTACCTCCTTGTCAATCCTTACATTAACATTTTCCTAACTCTTCAATGACAATCACCTCTTTCAACACTCCTTAATAACAATTCATTTACTTATCCTTTCACGGATGTGTAGCACTGTCAATAACTCCTCATCCTTAAGGCAAAACTGGGAAGCTGTGGATCAGAGGCAGCTACTGAACCTGAGATTTCTGAACAGCCAAAGTTTTTCAGAATGGACTTCCCACTTCTTTCAAAAACTGGAAAAATATTTTTTTACAAGGTTACTTTATTCATTCTTTTCTCCTTCATTAATTAAAACTTGAAAAATTAGTATTCAAAAGGCAAATATCATTAGGGATAAACAAGCCTGTAAGACCCCTCCTCCCTGCATTTCCTTTCAAGCAGCTGACAAAGTACTTCTCACAAATATATGCAATAAAGAACACGAGACAATCCAGTTATTGTTCAAGCCCTTAGCACAGACAGGTTGCATGTCTTGGGCAAGTCACTTAGCATACACCTGCTGACTTTCTCCAGTAAATGGAACACTATAATGGTATTCACCTCCTTCAAAACACCAGGAAGAGTAAAGAAAGAAAAAAAGAGCATCAACTCCTACTTACGAGGTCACAGCAGAACTAGGATATCCCACTTGTTCATGTTTTCCTTCTGAGTAACAGCAAACATGATTAAAGCAAACTCTTTTGAATATGAAAAACTAGTATCACATTATTTAGCACAGCACAGTCCTGGGACCTGCTTTCTCCCCTCCCATTTATTTTTTGCTAAAATCAAGTTCTAGTCCTTCTGACAAGCTATCTTCAAAACACAAACCAAATTAACAGACTGCATGGGGCAAGAACACTGACTTTTACCTAGTTTTTCTCCAGAGTTATCCTTAAAAATTGCAGAAGCTCTTGAGCCAAGCTTCACAAAAGGGTATTTAATCACAGAAGATGTTTGCTCACTGAGAAGCTGCCCCAACAGACAGAATGAACTAAGTAACCAAATGATACAAAAGTGAAGAAAGACAGAGAAAAAGAGAAGATCGTGTATTCAGACCTTTTGTTGTGATAACCACAAAGTCAGAAAGGAAGTCTGTATGCAGCCAAATAAAGATAGACCATGAAGGCATGAATTTCATCTAAAAAAACCCATACAGTGTGATATGAACTGTGATATAGTGTGATTTGAACTGTGCACCTCAGTCAGTGAAGTAGTCATGCACAGCCCCAGCCTCTCACCAACAGGGTGAATTCCCTGGTTTCCTGGTGATCTCATTATAACCATCATGCTCTCAGTTCTATCAGATCTCAGGTGGTGTATTTAAACCCTTCATGTGTGCCAGTATAGCTAGAGAAATATTAATACACCTCATCAGCTCTCAGCTCCTCTCTCAACTGATCAGATCTCTACCAAGGGTTCATCAGGGTAAAATAATATTTTTGTTCTTGCTCCTGAACAGGTGCCTGTAGGGTCATGTGGGAGAATTCCTATGTTAACTGGTAAAGACATTTCCCCAGGATGATAGGGACAAATCTCTGGAAGTCAGCCTGTCCTCATAAAGCAAAACAATCTTTAAAACCCTCTGCAGAAAACGATTTCTGGTCTTGATGCACATCTCCAGTGTCTTTCCTCTGATTGATCTGGATGTTTAACTTGTTTGCCAGAGCAATGGACCAGATTATCAGGAGTACTAAATGACCATCAGGACTCATCATCTTTAAAACCACAACTAATACAAGTTGGGAGAAAAAGTTTTCATTAAAACTTACAATTTGCCTTCATCCTCCATTTGTTACACCTTAAATAAAAATGCCAATTAATAAAATCTTTACAAGAGGAGCTGAGTAACATTGTGCAGCAGTATAAAACTTCAATGCTAGTCTTGCAATGAACTCCTCCAGGGAAGAGCTTTCTTTTCTTTGTAGATGCCAGACAGAGAAACCTAAATAGTTAAATATTACCCCAAAGAACTAAAACGTGATAAGTGTTTTCAAGTCCTACAGACTTGAAGGCAGCTCTGACCTCAGACTTGTGCTCTCGTTGAAGTCAACAGCAAAACTGCCCATGACTTCAGCAAGAACAAGGTCATGGTCCTTCTGTGCACAGCCATAGGCCCTGAATTCAAAGGAGAGAGAAATCAATACACAGCCTACAGCTGTCTGCTTACCTCTCCCCAGCTACCTACCTATAGCCTCACACTGGGGACTTCAATTGGTTCTCACTTTCTGGACAAAAGGTTCCCATGACAGTGTGTGACACGTGAGGCTTTATCTGGGTTCTCAGAGGGGTTGTAGTCAAGAGACCATTGAGATAAACACCACTGTCAGTGTCTGGGTGTCCTGCTGAGGAGGCTGCTCCTTGTGCATTATACACAACCCACTGGGAACACTCAGACAAATATAAAGTTCTCTTTTATGGAGCAGCTCATGTCAACAGTGGTGCCTGCACCACATGACTCCAGACATCAGGGGAATCCAGTCCAAACACTTCCTACATTGCACAGAAGAGGCGTAAAAAAATCAGACCAGATGACTACAACAATTTTAATATCTGCTTCCACTCATGTAAAACTAAGCACAAAGCTTGCCCTCTACATGTTAAAATACAAAAGTAACTTGTATTTTGGAAAAAAAAAAAAAAGAAAATAAGAATGAAATAAATGCTCATCTGTATGAGCGTTTGTAGAAAAAAAATGTAGGTCCTCTCTTGATAAAGATACACATACACATATACAAACGTATTTATGTAAAGGGGATCTTCATCTTTCGCTGTATAGAAAACTGATTTTAATTTACAGGAATTTCTTTTGCTTTCAAACACTTTTAAAAAATGCCTTATTACATGTAGTGTTTCCTTTGCTTGGCATCAGAGTATTATAAAACCAATAAAATCAACTGCAATCCAGAGATACAAATGAATCTTCTATACTGCCAGCATCAACTATCCTTTGCCTAAAAAAAAAAACCCAACTACTTAACAAATGAGCACTTAAATAAGCTTTTACTAAATTTTAGCATAAACTGTTAGGCATGCATTTGGTCAACTTTGCACTGGGATTTTAATTAAAACCACCAGCCGTTTCAATTGTATTGTTTCTGCTTCTTTTTTTCCCCTCCATACATCAGCTTTTTCTCCCCCCAGCCTTGAGATGAGAGGCAGATTTGTGTGAAGCTCTGGCCAAAGCCAAAACTCAAAGCCAGCCCTATTTCCTGGGCTGGCTGTGAACACAGCTGACAGCAAGGAAATACACCCATGTGCTTTAGGGCCGACCTTGGGAGCATCAGTTCCTTGGCTCCACTTGTGGCAGCTGAGAGTTGGATCATCCAAAGCCCTCCTGAACATGGAAACACACGCAGTGCTGGCAGAGAGACAGGCAATGCACTCAGCAAGGGCAGGTTCAGGGAAGGAACAAATAGAAAAGCTCATGCTTACAGTCAAAAGCAGCCAATTCTCTCTCATTCAGCCCTGGAAATTGGCAAAAAGTACAGTATTTCCCTGCTTGTCTTTTATTTATTTTTTTTAAAATTTTTTTTTTTTGATGGTGAAACTTTCCCCATCAATCCTGCAGGTTTTTCGAGGGCAGTTTCACTGAAACATATTGGCTTATCCGGAGGACTTTTGCCAAAAAATGTGTCTTTTTTTGATGTAATCATAACAATGACATTCTTATTGTGTTCAAATATGACACTGCTACATCAATGCTTACAAAACATTATTCACCAGATAATTCAGGGCAGAAAAATGGAGAGGAAAAACTTCAGTCAACTTTGAATATACTGGCTGCAGAAACTGTCCACATTAAGGCAACATCCAGAATTTTAAATAAGCAGCTACAGAGGTGACTTGGGGAAAATCCATCATGTTGGGATGCACCAAACGTACAACCCTTTAACTAATTAAAACCAAGACATTCGATTCTTTTGCAAATGTTAATCATCTCTTTTTGAAATGCTAATCACCCAAGCAGCAAACTGTTTACGTTTTTGTCAAAAATTGATATATATTGCCCCAAACTTTAAAAATCCCATACTGGCTCTACCCATCAAAAGACCTGAACTTTCCATCAAACACTGTCTGCAGAGGAGCGATGAGGTAAATTAGGCAACGGTAATTTCACGATCAATCCTTGTCATTTCAGAATGACAGGACTATTTGGATAAAAAAGTGACAGGAAAATAGATTAAAGTGCTCAAATAAAGACGCTTTGTTCATCTGAATAAAACATTTGTAACTCTGGTCTGAGGGGTTACTTTCATTTGCAGCCAGTTTGATTTGCCACTCATCTTCCTTTGGGAATCATTCTGTTTCAAAGTGCAGTAAGAGATTATTTATTTGCATAAGCCAACAGAGGGTTATTCTTTCCTCAAAAAACCAGAGAATGACATTGCTATACAAATGAAAGAAAATGTTAACAACTCCTGAAAGTTCTCATAGGTGATTAAAGGCATCATGCCACACAGCACTAAGTGATTAGCACTGATGTGGCATATATTACATTTTAAGCATAGTTGAGCTTTTGCACTGTTTCTCCAGCTAGTAAAAAACTTCTTTTTTGAGACACATGAGAAATATTTGATCTTCAGAAGAATGTTTTAGACTAAGAGCAGAAATTACTACCCTTCATTGAAATAACTTCTATAAACGATCAGGAAATAAGTAGCATCCCTACCCATTTATTTAGAAATTGATCTTGAAGGAGCAGAAAGTGGAATTGAAGCTGGTCTTTGATATTGATATCATGATATTATCAGAGCTGAATCACAGCACTGAGGGAGCTGTCACCAATCTATTGTTGCCAGCCCTTCTGTCTGGGGACATCCCTACTGCACTTTGTAATTAGAAACATTAAGGGTTTCTCCTTCAGAGGAGGTTACTCCCACAGAGTCTCCCTGAGGTCTCCAGAAAAATCTGGTTTACTGGAGCAGACCTGGACACTCAGAACCAACACCTGCAGCAGTGTGAGCCCAAAATGAAACATTGGGTGCTTGCTCCATACCAAACAGGATTTGAAAGCCAAGACAACAAAAAATGTCAACCCAGAGCCTTCTGCTCCTCTTCTTCTGACCTCTCTGAAGCATTCTTTCTTACAAACCTTTTCATGAGCTTCAACTCCATGTATTTCATCCTTTCAGCTTACAATCATATTGGTAACTGCACAGCTGGAGCCAAATTTGACCATTAGCTTTATCATTCTGCCATCCATGCCCTTGCTCCAGTCCCACAAACCTCAAAAAAACCTCACTGACCAAATAAATCCTCCCCAGCCTCAGAGGAAGGCAACTTTTCGAGCACATCCAGAAAGACCACACAGGGAATCAGCTCCAAAGCCACAAGTCTTGGCAGAGCCCTGCATTACAGAACCAAAACCAAAACAGAACCCAAAGCTCCTCCAGCTGCTCCTCTTCTGCTAAAGAACAACTTTTAAAGGAGATCATTTTCTGACACATTACAACAAAGTTGCAGCACTACTTACTTGTTCCAAGCTGAGATCAGCTCCTGGACTTCCACTGGGAAGTCTGTGCATGGCAGAACACAACACTGCAGGACAGCACTACTGAGGGTAATATTACAGAGATAACCAAACCTCTTTCATTTCCAAAGGTGCTGGCAATTTTTTCATTTTCCATATCACGCAGACTATCATTCCTCCCCTGGTAAGTCCTAGGAATTGAGCTCCTCCTTTTAAGTAAGAATCTTTTTCATATAGCAAATTTCTGAGTAATACTTCCCTACTTTTAGATCCCTGCCTGAAGATGCATCATTGCTGTTCTTTGGGCTTCAGAATAAAAAAGTATGTCTTTTACTCACTAATTTCTCTAGGTATGTTTTCCATACCAGAGAAAATAAAACTTAGATTTTATATAGTTTCCTCCCTCTCACCAGGTCACATTAAAATCTAAAAAAATTGGAAGACAGTAGGGTACAAGTATGAGCCTAGATTAGAAAAATTTAAAAGCTCATTTTCTCTGCAACTAGTAAAAAAAAAAAAAAATAGGGGAAGAAAAAGAGGCAGGGGCTGAGAATATTAAAAGTCATGGTTGCCACCTCCTAACTCACCCAGGGCAAAAGCCAAAACAATTATGGAGAGACATATGTTGACAGCAATAAAACAATTACTTGCATTCTGTGCCTATTTTAAATATTAAGTGTTAGCAGCATGTTACTTAGAAAATTAAAAGCCTCCAAATTTTAGTTTCAGGATGTATGAATAAAGGACTGCAGATGGAGGAAAGTCAAACCCAAACATTTCTTTGTTTGCATATTGAATACCTAAAATATCATATAATCAAAAATGTACAGTTTAGAATGGGTCCAATACTGTAACTGATGAGTAAAATTTGGCATTGAGGGTGACCATTTACATGCTAAGTCTGATTGTACACTAAAATAAGCAGATGCCTAACAGCTTATCTTTTAAATATCATATACTACACACATAAATGCAAGTGCTGGATCTAATTTAACAAGATTTGTGGGTATGAACACATGGACACCACAAATCCAGCATGAATGGTAAGTCACAGTCCAATGCAGTTCCAGCTGGCTAAGACATAAACATTGCTCTCCCAAACTGCAGTTGCTAGTAAAATCAGTACAGAAAATTACATTATACCTACAGCAAATGCTTGTTTGGCATTTTACCCTTTCCTAAAGCAATGCAGCTCTCCCCCAGAAACAGGGAACAAGATAACAATACTCAGGACCAGCTTCAGCTTCACTTCCTCCTCTTTCAAGATCGATGAAAAATACGTGGCCATGCTACTTGTTTCCTAATCTTATATTAAAGAAGGTTTAAATGGGGGATAGGAACTTCTGCTCTTTGACTGGAATGCGCCTCTGAAGCTCAAATATTTCTGTTGTGTCTTCACAAAAACACTAGGCTGACCTAGAAGATGTCTAGGATAACTTTTGCTCTTTTGCACAGCAAATATCTATGCAAAACAGGTGGAGAAGTGGTAACTCAGGTGAGGGAAGGATGTGTTACTGCACTGGTCAAAGCTCATTCAGGCTTTCAGTAACAAAAGCAGCACCAATTCCTCCTGTATGCAACAGGCATGACATTGTCTTGACTGCCTTAATATAATTAATAATAATTAATTCGCACATTGGGATCTATGTTGAAGCTAAATCCAAAGCATTACAAAAGACATGTTGCCCAGCAAAACTGATGTCATGATAATTTTCTGTTGAGCATCTTTTTAGGAAAAGCAAGAACTTCCCAGTTTACAGTGAACATTTCTTACTTTGTTGATTGCACTGTACTTGTAAACTATAGCACATTGAACATTAATTTAATGACACAGGCCAAGTGACAATGACGAATCTTTGGCATTAACTTCTGGCTGTTCCAATGTGTGTTTGAAAAAACTCCACCACTTTATTTTAGGAGGATTATGGTGCTACTGCAAATCATCCATATTGGCAAAACCACCAATAACTCAAGGGTTTGGTACCTATAAAACAAATTAATTTGTGTTTCATGCTTACAGAAGAGAACCTTGTGAAATATTGCCTAAGCCAAATTTAAGAAAGGAAAGTTAAATATTTATAAACAAGGCTCACTGGAAGCCCAGGAAATCCTTGTGGAAGACATACTCCAACGTGATTGACTATTCATACACAGAGCATGACATACGATGGAAATGAATTAAAAAATAAACAACATATTCCATTACTCCAAACATCTGCAAAGCCTATTTTAAACTTCCTAAATGACACAGATGTAGCAGCACAGAGCTCTTAAGCCTCGAGTGCATATTGATGAGGTGGCTTTTGTGTTTCTGGGATCCTGAAGTGAACAATTAAAGAACAAACATTTCTGTATTGCAACTGAACAAACCCAGAATTTCAGTGTTTCTGACGTGTATATCTGTGAGACAAATTAGCAGCTTGCCAGCAGAATATCTTTACTACCTCTATTTTTGAAAAAAATCCATTAATTTTAAACAAAATGAAGCAGATTGTGGCCATGAGGTTACCAAAAAAATTATTAAAAATTAATGAATTCTTTAAAATACACATGAACGTGGGGATAAGAGAAATTCAGATAAACAAGGAATAGCAAAATCAAAACAACTTCAGAAGTGACTTATTCACATCTGGAAAAAAAAAAAAAAAAAAACAGGTTTTACCATCTCATTTTAACCCCCAGGTTTCTCTCTCACCAGAGCATGTTCTGTACCACCCTGCCCACAGTGCTCCAAGACCAAATGAGACACTTCTGCCCAAACATGGAAGAGGAATGGATGAGCTCTGTAAACTCTAAAAGAATCATCCTTACACATGTAAAAAAGTGAACCCTGCAGCTAAAACCAAGGCAGACCTTTATCAAAAGTCATCAATCAAGCAAGAGCTTACTGCAACATACTGACCCCTGTATTCATCTCCTAGTTGAGGCCATTAAAATCCAAGGACTCCAGAAAAATCCTGTTATCACAAAGACACCACTGCAGAGAACTAATGATTTTTATTACTTTTTAAAAAAATATTTGGCTCTCACAATGTACAAATAAGAAGTTTTCTCCATTCCCTGCTTCTCGTTTGCAATTCCTCTGATGTGAAGTCCACAAAAAGAAAGAAAGAAAGAAAGAAAAAAAAAAGTACTGAGAGGGTGAAATGACATATCAATACAAAAAAGAAAAAAACACTGCCAACTTAAGTGTTCCTTCATAGCAGAGTCCAGAGGCAAGACCCAAGACCTGCACACTCTATCCTGCTAGGAATTGAGGTGATGGAAGGCACTACATGGAAGGAGGAGAGAAAACTCTCTGTGGAAACAACTTTTTGGAAAGCCCAGGGCTCAAGACCACAGAGGAGGATCACTGAAGTTACTTAGATGTGCCTGGATGAAACAAAATCCAACAGAAAAGGCAAAAATTCCCTACCTGTCCAATTCCACCAAGTGGCTACATGGATCCTATCACAAATGAGTGGTATCAGGCACTACAGAAAAAGCAGTGCAACAGTTTTGTAATAGTTTTAGAACTGAGCTCCAATGATGCCTTTGCTTGGCAACACAACTGAATCTTCATTTTTTTAAACCTAAATAATCCCTTTGCCATTCCAGTCATTGACCCAGCTCAGTGCTGCTCCCAAGACAGGTCATAACAATAAAATGGCACTTTTGTTTATTAAGTGCTTACCTCCTTAAGTCTTTTCACACACAAGGAAACAAGTCCCCCCACCCAAGACTATCCTCTTTTTCTGTAAACACCAGTCTAAAACTAAATGTCTACATTCTGTTAGAAAATTCAGTATTTTCTTCATCTTAAAGAAACAAGACTGGAAAATTAAAGCTATTTATCAAAAATCACTAAAATTCTTTATTACAAAGTACATTGGGGGACTGAAACTAGATGACCTTTAAGGTCCCTTCCAACCCAAGCCATTCCATGATTCTATGATAATTTAGCAGTACAGAGGATTTGGCGCCCACAGAACACTACAGGACTCTGCAATCAAAGTCCAGCTCAGTAAAAACATCAAACACCCTTTTAAACCAAAGAAAATTTCAGTGCAGCATCGTTGTTCCATGTGCTGTTTGTCTCCAAAATGTAATGTTACTGTGATGTCATTGTAAGCTTCAGAGCTCTAAGAGCCTGACAGAAACACTGGTTTCAATTTCACCCTGGATTATTATTTGGAAAACATTTAGGAAAATATAATGAGCCCAACAGGAGGCCCAGAATCTAAGAGATCCTGTTGTCTGCCTTTGTGAGAAACCACAAAATCTTTAGCTTGAAGCTACTTGCATTACACTTTCCACTCTTTTTTTTTTTTTTGGAACGGTTTTTCATTTTCCATACCCCATTTCTATTGATAGATTTTTTCCATCCAGTAAACAAGGAAGCTGCTGGTTATTTAGAAAGTGACCTTCAAGGCTAACAAGAGCTAATAGACACAACAAACCAACACAATCCAAGAACAAGTGTACCTACAGGAGTTTTTTTTTCCCCTAAGAGACACCCCAAAATCATAAATACCAGCCACAGTTGTGACAAGGCTTAACAGAAGCCAACCTGTAGGTTGACAAATCCTCCAAGAAAATCCAGCTCTAGAAATGTTATGTCCCTGGGGAGGACTACAGAAGAGACAGCCCTCTGGGAAGAGGCACACATGCATCATCATCATCATCATCATCATCAGGTTCATGTTTTACCCTTAAAGCAGTTTAGTTCAAAGCCAGGTTGGATGGGATTTGGAGCAACCTGGAATTCCTGACCAAGAGTAGGGGGTTAAACTAGAAGATCTTTAGGGTTTTTTCTAAGCCAAACCATATTTCCATGAATTAGAGGGAAGGTGACTGTTGAAAGCAGGTGAAGGTCAGGAACCAAGGACAACATGAAAAGAAAGCATCTCTGAAGTATTCCCAAGTGAGAAACATCATCAGAGAATACAACAGCTCTTTAGACTTTTGTTCTCACAACTATTTCACACAAATTTATCTAAGCATTTTCTGGGTGACTTGACACCAAGATGTTTTAATGCAGGTGTGAAGGCAGCACGATCTTCCTGCTCCCCCAGCTCACCGTGTTCCTGAACACCAGTGTGTGCTCTGACATATATCTGTGTGTTCTCACATATATGACAACAGGTCTGGTCATATTTCCAAGGTCTGTATTAAGCTGATGAACAGCAAATTCACTTTTTAGAAACAGGAAATGAAATTCAAGAGGAATGATTCAATGCACAGAACTAATAGTGCTCAGAAAGTGTTGTTAGTCCTGTAACTCTACTGTCATAGGAAACTGCAAAATGAAAAGACACAAGTGGACTTACTAATTTAAAAAGACTCAAAATTCCTGGCTGGAGTGCAGGGAGAGGTAACATTTTATTTGTCCTCTTTCTATTTATTTTACAAATTTGGTTACATGAGTGGGAGCCTACAATTGAAATTGCTTCTGTGGGCAAATTAAACAATAACATTTTCTTCTATAAATCAAGCATCACACATTAATGTGGAAATTATATTTTAAAACCATCTGTACTACCAAAAATATATCACCTTGCAAGAAATTCTGGGGCCACACAACCAGTGCTGCTCTAAGGTCTTTTAGGCTTCAGCAATTAATTATATCTGTATATATTGCTTTAAAAATCCCAAACCTAAAACTTTCAACAGAGAATATCCAGTGCAAGTATCTGCCAGGAACAGCAAAAAAAAAAAATAGTTTAAAAGGCCTAGTTGAGGCTGGGACTTAGAATACCTTAAAATACAAATGTGGATGAGAATGCCCTGAGGTGCCAGAATGATTTTTTTTTCTTTTTTTGGTAAACAGAGGGGAATGTATTATTCTGGATTCCCAGAGGGACATACATAAGACTAGACATCTAAGTAGACTTTCAGAGACATAATTACAGGATTTTCACACATAACAAGACAAGCAGTACCCATTCCAAAAACCAGCTTTGACACACTGTAGCCAGCTTTTCAAAAAGGCAAACAAAAACCCCACAGACACGTTTCTATTCCCTTGTAAACACCGAGTTACTGGAACTAAAAACCAAATTAAGACACTTCCAAAACATCAGTCTTGGTCTGCCAAGTGCCACCACCATGGCTGGTTTTTGGGGAGCTCCACCAAGTCCATTTACAGTCCTTTTAAAATACATCTGTCATGAAACCAAACCCGAAATGCAAGCAGCAGCAACTTTATTAGCACTTCCTGATCCCAGGGGTGATAAATACGTTTGTTTACTCCTGCACGAGCAAAGCTGGTGGTAAAAGGGAAACCGATCAGACTGTTAAGTGGCTGAAACTCACATTAAAAGTCAAATGATAACATAATCCCAGGAAATTGCCAGGATATAGAGATGGAAAGTGCTGCAGTAGCCAGGGCCACGCTGGCACCTTGCCAACTGCCTGAGGGTCAGAGCTGTTATTCTGCATCTGTATCTACATAAATTTACATCTATTTTACATAACAAGTAAGCACAATATTAAATACACTTTACTGAGGCACCGTCCTGGACTCCTTAACCCACTAAAAGCACAAGGCTAGTGATTGCCTTTAACTCCCTGTATAGTAACTAATTTGGTTTTACAATGCAATATTCTGGGAAGACTCAGGGTAACACCACAGGAAAGTCACTTCTCAGCTTACAAGGATGTGTGCAAGAGGATCAGTGCAACCAGCTGGGATAGATACTTGTTTATTTTACCTGGAGTGCAGATCCCTTTCTCCTACGTGTGGCATTGCCAAAATTCTAAACTGCTTTTCTGCTTTACTCCTATGGCTCATCCCAAATCCAAGTTTGAATTCGGATTTTCCATCTTTTTGTACAGAGAATATTCCTATCAATACTCAGAAAAAAAAAAAAAAACCTTTTTCTATCTTCTTATGGACAGAAATATAATCATAACTGTGGTTTACATGGTTATATACAGTCATACAATCACATATAGATGTGTTGGAGAGCCAGAAAGCATTCTCACAGTAAGAGATGAAAAAAGTAATCATAGTTTTTGGAATAAAAAATATGGATGTACCCTCACACTGTGCCACATTAGCACCATCAATTCTTCTGCAGCTACAATCTGAGCAATTGCTTTCCACTGCTTTTGTGGGATGCTTTACTTTTTGAAACTATCAGAGTCCAAATATGTCAAACTGCAAAGTATGCAAAAATGTGAGCTCTCTTATGTCTGCAGAATGTTGTACAATTTCAGAAAGCAACTAAACCTGAGATATGCATAATATTTTCTTTTAAAAAAATATTACCCTGTCCCACATTTCTCCACTTCCCTCTCAATTAATTTCTTATACTTGTCAGCCAGAAATTCAGGATTGGATGTTTTGTAAAGCTGTCCAACTCTCTCAGAAATTTCCAATATATAAAAACAATCTAATGCTTTCTGATATTATTGGAAAATAGGAAATCATTATCTGTAATGAAAGAGTGAAGACTTCACGAACAGCAGAAAACAGCAGGGGAGCTATAGTCAATGTGCATAAGACTACACATATGAAAAATATTAATTTAAACTATTATCCCTTCCTAGTTTACCTGTTTGAAGAACACCTCCAAATTCTAGGATATCAAACTTCTATTCAGGATTATAACATGCAATCCTGAAGGAGGATCAAACTGTCTTTACAGTCCAGGTCTGCCCTGCCTGAACCCATCCTGCCTTCTATCCTGCAAAAACAGACACAAATGCCAAACATGCATTACACCCTTCAGAACATTAAGCCTAGGCTATTATTGTCTCATTCTTTCTTCTTTCTATGCTGGAAGTCTATCACATTTTGTTTAGAGACTCTTTTGAAGAGCTCATGTTTTCACGCTGCCTTTTGCTTTGCAAAACAGCCAAGTGACAAAGTCAAATCTCTTCAGAAATCCTATAATAATAAACTGTAGATACAGAAAGGAGGTTGGGAAACTTTGTAGAGTAACAGATGTCACATTTAAGCTTCCAAGGAATTAGACAAAGGCAATCAGAACTTTTTTTTTTCTTAATTTTTAAAGACAGTTTCAGACGCTGTGTGTAATAAGGTAATTGAAACACTACTTCTCTAAACACACTGCTGTTGGGAAATGAAACTGATGCATCTCTACAAAACCACAGGCTTTGCCACACTGCCATACATTCCCTTCATCCCTCCAGTCATTTTCTTCTCATCTGTCTGGCTACACATCTCATCAGCATCCACTGCCAATGTGCACCATCACAAACTCGAGCTGTATTACCTCAGAGAAGTCTATAAATTCCATATGCTTCTTTATGCTCTCTGCAAAGAATTAAACTGACATTTGTCTGGACAGCCATCACATTTGCCATGTTAGCACAGTTTTGCTCAAGCAAACTGTTCATCTTTTCACTTCCAGTCCTGTATTTTAAACCAGAGGAGATGCCTTAATACAACTGCAGAGGCTCACAGCAGCAGCAGCAAAGGGTTCATTTTCCTTTATGCCAACCTACGTAAATAATACATAATCTGGGTACTTAGTTATCTTCTGATTGCTGCCACTGAATGCAATGCAAGGAAGAGAGATAAACCCTTGGAGGCTGAAGGTTGGTAATTTCTTCTGCTACTCGTACGTACATGGCAAGAGACACAAAAGGCGAGCTCGCTGGAATTTAATCTTATTATGATCCATTTCCACCCGAACTTCATCCCTCTGGATGTAGAACTGACACTTATCCCAGCCCTGTCAGCCCCCTGCAGCCCAGCTGCACTTGCAACATTTACAGATACTGCAAATTGGGCAATCAACAGGGGAGACAGCCCTGCCCAGCCTGCACCGACACAACAGGGACTCCTCAGTCTCCCCTAACCCAAGCTGCTAAAATGCTCAAAACCTTCTGGAATACTTCTATCACTGTCTGGGAGAGCTCTCAGAGAATTAGAGGCTGTATTTGGGAATGGAACATGGCACAGTCTGATTGGCATAAAAGCCCAACAGACCATCAGGGGAATAGTTTGTTCTTCTAATATTGACACTGCAGCGTTCGTTTTTGGCAACTCAACACCACCAACAACTATCATCTTCTTTAAATTGTCTTGAGAGGTCTGATAACTCTCTTTATTTGGAATATCTTTTAGAATGAAAAGAAAATCAGTACATTATTTGTAAAGCAGCACATATCTGATGACTTTGATCTGTGCTGAGGCAAATACCCTTCCCGGATAAAAGCAGAGCCGTTAAAGAGGAGGAGTCATCAGATGAGTATACACTATCTAGCAGCTTTTTGAAAACATATTTCTACTCAATTAGCACTTACAGTGATAGCTAATTTTAGATATTAAAGCACTGAACTTTCTGTTGTCATGCTTTCATGCTATGAAATCCTCTTCAATTAAAAGCAGAACCTATCCAAAATGTTTCCCTAACACATTTTACGTATTTTTCTCTGCTTAAAGCTGTCAGAGAAAATAGCTCACATTAATACACAAAGCCAAGGCTGAAACACAGGTTATTTATTCAGCTGTTAAACTCCTGCAGAAAAATGACATTACAGAATGGCATGGGTTAATGTATATTGTGGAGCTATAACACAATAGGGGACATACTGCTCTTGATTAGGTTGTCTTGCTCCAGGAACTGGTGGTGTGATGCAGTACAAGGCATAAGAAGAGCTGTTTCAGGATTCCTGACAATATTTTAATCCGATGTCAACTTCGAATTGCTCACTATGCAAACATATTTATACTGTTTTACATGGGGATGTATGGGGTTCATTTTGGAGGGGTTCTAAGTGCTGTAAAACCACATGATAAATAACACATGATAAATAACATGATAATACTCCTGGCAGAGGACACAACCCAGCCACACGTGTGCTTAGCACATAAGTCTGCACAGATGCTGACCCTTCATCTGGGTTACGCCTTGTCTTTCATTTTGATCATTGCTGACTGTTTATATGAAAGCTGAAAAGTGTATTTAAAAATAAACTCTGACACATATCTCCACTATCTGTGGCTGTGCAGTGCAGACGAAGCTCATTATGAATTCATCCAAGATCAAGAAGTGCTTATGGAAAACATCAGCAGATCAGCCCTTAAAGAGAAACTGCCTGGGGTGTCGGGGGCTTTTGTGATCCTCAGAAGATTGGTAAACTGAAACACTTCAGAACAATTATTTCTTTCCTAACTGCAACAAAGTTTGTCCCTTGAAATCAGAACTTCAGTCATAAACCAACTTAAAATCTGTGTAACAGTCTAAATCCAAACCCCAAATACCATAGGCTTTCCTGACAATACCAGCTGGATGTGACCTGCAAAGAAGATGCAGACTCTAAACAATTCACAGAAGAATTGATTTATATCACATCCCTCTTCCATGCAGTGTGCATTTATGGAATTTTATGAGTCTGTGCAACATTAGCCTTTTGGCAACTGTGTACAGATACACCAGTATATTTATTTTGGGTAAAGTGGTTTTTTTGTTGTTGATAACTCTGGGTATCATCTTCCCTATCTCTTTTTATCTCCCCTATTTGTTACCTGCAATATTGAAGTCAGAAAATTCAGTAGTCTTATGGGAGACCAGCTATGTTGCATGATCGATTCCAGAGAAAATGAATACATCACTTTTTGAATTTTTATACTGACAATAATAACATAGAAAATAAAACTGCTCCTCTGACTCTTGCTTGTAACTTGGCCACTTTATTCTACAAGGCTCTCTTGATGTGTCCTCTGTGGCACCTCTTATAGGATGGAGATTTTCCCTGATTAACTTCAATCTCTGTTCCTATAATCATCCTCTCATCATTCCTGATTGTTTAGTTACATTTGTAGGGAAGCAACCCCACCCTTTTCATAAACGGTGAGACTCTAAACTCACAAGTACATCTCTGAGAAAGAATGGGATTCACTCACCAGCAGACTGGCCTGAAACTGTGAGATGCCATGTCAGATTTTCCTACATCTCACTCCAGGAAAGCAAATTCTATTTTTGAAGGGCATCCTTCCCACAGCTGAATTCTTTACATCATGCAGGCCACATGTTCACGGGTGCATAACAAGGAACAGAAATCTGCATCCTTCCCACAGCTGCCTGTCAGCTATTTTCAAAATGTCTTTGGAGTTGACATTGTTTTACTGCACCCAGTGATAAACTATAATGGACTTTGATTGCATTTCCCTTTCAATACACATTATGATCAAGTAGCATGTTGGCAATATTCTCTTAAAAATGTTGTGGAAGCTTTGGACTTCTAGTCATTGCATACTCAAGAGTAGGGCTTGCAGAGAAATCTTAGGTATTCCACTCCTGCCTCCACAGACATCACAGAATATTTCAGTTTATTTGACTAACCACTGACACTTCTCCTATATAAAACCATGTCTTATGTATACTCGAGAAGTGACAATACTGGCAGTATTTTTTTTCCCCCCTTCATTTTGGTTTCCTCTGCACTGTTTGCATTAGCATTTCTTTCACATGAATGTTCACAGCCAGCCAGTTCGTTTGAATTAGTTGTGCAGCTTGTCTTTTTGTGCTCTGCTACTTTTTCCATCAGCTTTTCCACTGAACTTTCATTTCAAGATCAATAGACTTAGTTTACTGCAATGCAAGATTTTTCCTGCTACTGCCACTGTCATTTTATTCACCTTTAGTGGCTTACAAATTCAGCCTCATTTGGTGGAACTCAAATGGCTTAAAAGGTGAGATATGAATGCAAAGTGTTATTTTCTTTTTAATAATATATTATGAATGCAAGCCTCAAAAGGGGCAGAGTAGCTGTAGTAGTTGTGCCCTAAAGTAGAAAAATGGATTTATCTGATACATTCCATTATGCTTCACAGCCCCAACACAGTAGCCTTGAGTTTATTTGACTAAACCCAATCAGGACTGATGCTACTACCAGAAAAGCAGTAAAATTCAAATATAAAATTTGAAACCATTCTTCCTCTTTTATGCTTCATGCAGGTGCTCTCCTGCATCACTGTAATGATACAACAGAAATTTCCATGAAGCCAATCTGATAATGGAATAAACTTCCCCAGAAAGCCAAAACTAACAATGAAAAGCAATGGCACTGGGAAAAATCAAGGTGTTAGGAAAGATGTGTGTAACAAAAGGCATAATGGAAAAATGTCATATTCAGAAAAAGACTTTTTGCCTTTTTCTACCCCCATCGCTTGTGTAGAACACAGCAACAAACCAGGCTTGGTAAATAACTGACAGTTAAAGTCAAATATCACCTCCCTCCCAACAGCAGAGCACCTAACATGCACAAATGCCCAGTAAAAATCGATTGCCCAAAAACTAATAGGGATCCATTTAGTTACTGGAATGGTTTTGCATTGATTTCCTCCCTTACCATCTTTTGTATGGTAGCATGTTAGCAAAACTGAAGACAGCACTGCATTGTCTGTCCAAAATTGCTATTTTCTTTATTATCTAGAAAAACTGATTTTTTATTTTTTTTTTTAAGCTAAACCAGACTGAACCCCAAGCTCTGCTATGGGTAAGTTTGGGGGTTGTGTTAATATTTTTAAGACTGTATTAATGATGCCAGAAGTTTTAGCTTTCATATTTTCAGACTCTGTGCTGCCTAGGGGTGCAGTTCTGAGCCTCATATTAAGTGTCACTCAGCTCTTCACAGAGCAAGGAGACAAAACAAATCCTTTTCCTGCTGAAGACCAAGGACAACTTCCAGGCCCCAAAAGCACAAACAAGGGTGGGCTGGAGGGAGGAACAAGAAGGATGGGACCTCACAACCCGAAGCTGGAATTGGACAATTAAACCCCAAGATGCAAATGGACCAAAACTTATAAAAATGTAAGACTTTCTGACCATTCAGCCATTTTGTGACCATTCTTAGCCCACCTTGGGTGTAGCCCTGGCCAGGCCCTGTCCTGCCCAAGGTGGATCCTGGAGGCCTTTCAATAAATCCCTACTTTATTCTCCAGCTCTGTCCAGTCTCTGTTCCAGGTCATCCTTCCCAAGACATCATTAACATGAAAACCCAATTCACACACATCAAAGGCAGCCCTGCCTCCTTTCACAGGAGTTTCCACTAAAGCTGATGTTTGCTGGCCCAAAGCCCCAAGCCCTTGTGACTGCTGGGCAGTGTGATTTAATCTGTGGGCTGTGGCACTCAGGACTGACTGATCAGCCCAAGTCTGACCCAGCACAGAGAGGGGCTCACCCTGCTCTTGCAAGGTCAGTGGCCAACAATCCCCTCTCTCCCCCCTCACCAGGGCAGCAGAAATTGCACAGGTATGTTTGAGCAATTTAACTCACTGCAATGGCAGAACTTCAGCCTTTTTTTGACATGCATCAGATTTGGTTTGCATTGCACAGACATGACATTTCCTTCCTTCCCCCAGAAACTCTCTTTCAATAAGGATCAAGCAATAGTATAAAGTAAGGAATTAGGGGGGAAAAAAAAAAAAAAACAACAACCACCACAGAACAGTTTGGTGCTAAGGCTCCCCTTTAACTCATGAGCATAAGACAAGGTGAGATATTTAACCAAAAAGGGAAAAAAAAAATCCAAACCATGAAATAAATAAATTGTTCAATGAACCAGATTTTAATGAAAACTTTCCTATTTCAGAAAATTGCAGGAAAAAGCTGGCTCAACAGAGCTGGCCTATCCACCTTAAATTTCAAAAGAAAATAGAAACATGAAAAAGGAACGAAGAAAGAGAAGCTATCAGCTTCAAACTATTATAACCTTAGGATGCAAAATTACTTTATTCCTGTCACCATAAAAGGGACTCTTGGCTGAAAAATATGATAGGAGCCGTGACTGAACAAGACACGTTGAGCAGTTAAGCAATCACAAATCACACTGAATTTCGATTTTAGTGGGATGCCATGAAAATAGAAATTAAACATCCACATCTCTGGAGGGCTTACAGCAAGATTTCATTTCAAATAATGTGTGCAGCTAAAGAAAGCAATAATGACAAATGTCATTTCACAGAAAAACGTATCTCAAAGTTTATAAGTTTTAAGCAACTTCATATCTCTCAACATATTTTATAAATCTTCCATGTTTGTTAAAAATAAAAACCAACCAAATGAATCACTTTACACCAAAAGAGAGACTGGATTTTCTGTCCACATAGTATTTCAGTTAGAAGGAAGTTACATCATATTCTTGATCGCAGGTAATTGTGAAATTAATTGTGTATCTTAATTTGGAATTAAAATAAAAGAACTATTTGGAGAAGGGCTTGGGATAATAAGGATGAAGGGAAGTTGAGCCTGAAACCCTCCCTGTGGGGATGCTGTATATGGGCAGTGTGGCCCCCAGTGCCCTCTGGCAGCCAGCTATGACCAGCTGCTATTCCAGATTTAGGCACTGCCCAGGCCTGGCTCTACCCCCAGAGACTGGGATCCACCAACAGCCAGAAACCACCCAGAGTTTCTGCCCAAGCAGCAGCCAGAAGTTTCCTAAAAAGCCTCTGCAAACTGAGAACCATCCAGCTGAAGAACAGATTAGTACAAAAACCCATCCAACTTCGGAGCAATCCAAGCCACTGCATTTGAGGATTTACAATTGTTTGAATTTAATGCAAGCTCGTAGGTGGAATGGAAAAATCATCTGGCATCTGTTGGCTCCAGTCTCTAAACCATTCCATGGTTGTCACTTCCCACCACCCAACCCAACCCAACGTCCCAGCTCACACTGCATGGCCTCCCCATGGTGTTAGAAATTCTCAGAAATCTGTCACCTGAACAACACACAAAACTTTCCTAAGCTTAGATGTGCCAGGGCAGTGAATATGAAAAACACTATCAAGTCAAATCTCAGCTCACCCTTAATCCACCAGCCACAAAATCCCAGTGCCCAGCTGTTGGAATTGTGGAAGATAAAAACCTCACACCCAGCCTCACTCCCTGTCCTACCCCAGCCCATACAACCATCTTTCTCTGCAAGTATGGTCTGTTCTTCTGACCACCTCCCACTCTGTGGCATTTGAAAATCACTGCATCCTTTCTACAGAACATAGCTTAAGATAAGTAATAATTCATTTTAAACTGCAGTACAAAAGCGTGTTCACCACTTGAAATCCTATTGGAATTAGGGGAGATAAGAGTTGTAGAGCTGTGAAGTTGTGTATCTTTGTAAAAAAGTTGTAGAGCTGCAAAGTTGTACTTAGGGATTATGCCCACCCACTGTGGGAATAATTCCTAAACTATGGATAAAGAGCTGGCAGCTTCCAAACCCCTTTCCCATTCTCCCTTGGTTCTCAGAGCAGATCTATTGCTCGAGGTGGTAACTCAGGCATGGAGAGTGACAAGAAAACAGCAGCTTCTATGTCCAGAATGTCCCTTCTGGATTCAGAGAGCAGCTGCACAAACAGAGGTTGGCCAAGCCCACTGCATGTCCTGCATCTGGCAAACAATCAGAAAGGAGTGAGGGGGAGTAGGGAATAGCCAAGGGAGATAAAACAAAATGGGGGTGGGGGCAAATATCCCCAAAAGAGAAAGGAACAATGGAAAAGGAAGAGAAAGGAAACTGAAAAGGGTAACAGGGGGAAGATGAGAAGGTCATTGCAAGGCAAAGAAAAAAAACTGCAGAGAGTGTGGGAAAGTGGTGAGAGAAGTGAAGCACATGAAGAAACAGGCTGTGAGGAAGATCTCCCACCATCAGCACGTTACACAAGCCTCCTGCTGGAAGAAATGACCAGCAAAAACAAAACCCCAAAACAATTCTGCAAGATACAAAGAGAACTTAATCACACATTAGTAACCAGAAAGGCTTTCCAGCCCACAGATACTTGTGTGAAGGTAACTGAGAAAGCACCACACAGAAAGGTTTGGATATTGTCACTGGCTGAGTAAGTAAGTAGGTTAGGCTTGAAAAGAGATCACATTGGATAACATTAAACATTTATCAACAACACAAACAAAGTCAGGCTGAGCTTCCAAAAACACTGAGCACCACCCAAGACAAGTCAAGCCCTGAGATGGAGAGAGCACCAACTGAGCCTCCTACAGCTTTTAGCTCCAATGGCTGACAAGCTTTTCCTCCAGGTCTTTCATTGAGCAAGATGAGTGTTTCAGTTCCTGCTGACTGCCTGAACTGCTCGCTGTGGTGACTCTAAACCTGCCCCAGCTGGACTGTCAGCTGCACAAAGGATGTGTGTGCCCCAAAACAGATATACCACGTCCCCTCAGGGCTGGGGAGGAGGGAAACACAGTGTAGTTTCCCAGTCACACAGGACAGTATTTACATCCACATGTTTTGCCTTCAGAAGAGGCAAATAAATGAAAGCTTTGCTCTCTTTCACTGAGAGACACCTATCTGTCTTCTTCAAGATAAACAGAGGAAATAAAGAAATGAGGAGAAGGCAGAGGAGTGAGGTACTGCCTTTGCCTGCTGGAGAGGGAAATGCAGTAGTTTATAGAGTGAGGTTAAAAAAAAAAAAGGTAAGAAAAGACTCTTTTGTAAGTTGTATTCACTCACTGTTCATGCTACATTCCACATTTACAGCAACCTGGAGTCACAAAGTGTCACCTCTAACTGAAGGTTTCCTGGGCCCCAGGAAACAGAGATCAGCTGTTCCTCATCCCCACAGTGCAGCACTATTCCTGCTCCCAAGACACACAGCACTTCCAGGCACACAAATCCCATTCTGCATGGGAGGTAAAACTGCATTTTTAATTGCTGATGATTGGTTTGGCCTAGAAGATACCTTGTTGCTGGACTATTTTTTTTTTTTTTTAATGTTTTCCACCCCCAAAACCAGTTTTGATATGGTTGCATTAGACTAGCACAGCTTATACCCTCTCCCGACAGCACTTACTCTCCCAGCACAGGAAAATCCATTCTACATAAGTTTGGAATGGTGACATGGTGGTCACCTTTTAGTTTTTTGGTAACATTATACAAGGCTTCATCTCTAAAGGAAAAAAAAAATCCAAATTTATTATTACTTTAATTTGTGAGAAAGGATTTTCTCCTACGCAGTTTTTTAAACCGTGTGATTTAAGCTTCCTTACAGTTAATCCATTTTTCTAATTACGTTGTTTCTCTCACTATAGATCAACAGTTGATTAATCAGAGTCTTCAGCAAAGCAGCGAGGTGTCTGACCTTCTTACTTTCTGTATTTCTAATGAACCTCATCTCATATTTTTCAATGAATTTAAGAAAAAACCAAAACCACAAGCTGTTTCAAGCTATCTGACTACAGGGAGAGCCCATCAGGAGCTCACCTATGGGCAAGGGTATCAACTTTATTCTCTTGTCAGCTTCCTGACAAGTCTTGCATCATACTACACACTCTTGGTGGTGTTAAGGAAGAAATATTTCAAAAGCCAGTTTTTCACAATTTAAATCTGCATTTTCATGTGCTAATTTTGTAGCTCCCCTGCTACAAAATTCCCTGCAGTACAGGGGCTTCCTACAAAGCTGCAAAAGACCTCCTTTAGTTATGGGAAAAAGCTGTCAACACTTACAAGATATGTAAGCACTTGCATTTCTTCTGTGTTAAATGGTTGGACTCAATGATCTTAGAAGTCTTTTCCAACCCAAATGATTCTATGATTCTAACCAGTGAAATGACTAAATAAAAAAACTCCATCAAGTCTAAACCCAGTAATTCTCTCCTACTCCCAGGCATCTTCCAGTGCAGCAACACCTTTCACACAAAATTGGGACATAGTTCCCTGTTGGAGAGCAGGGTTGTGAGGCACTTTGGGAAATTATTTCCCACCTTTAAAATAAAATCAGCTAAATAAGTTGTTTTTTCTAACTGTCCTAAAAAATTTTCAAAACTGAGACCTCCATCACCTTCCCATGTTGTTTTATTCCATTCCTGTTTTAATAAACAAACAGCTTTTCCTAGGCTTTAACCATCTTTTATCCTGTGTCTGCTCCTCTTATACTTTGCAAAGATTATTCCATTTCTTAAAATGCAAAACTACATATTAAAAAAAAACCAAAACCAACTTTCATCTCCTTTATTCTTTTCCTCAATCTAAATCTCTCCTCCTCCTATTCCTACCTCGTGGAGTCACATTTTCCTATATCTCCAATCATTCTCCATTGGATTTTCTTTTCATTGTTATTGTTTTCCCAAATGGGCACATACTCCATCACCCAGGACATTGAGGAAAATACTCCTCAGGTTTATGCTAGTGATAGCCCTGACACTTCATTAAATACAGTTTGAATCATTTAAAAAATCCAATTTAAATCATTAAAGCCACTTGGTTAAATCCAACCATATCACAGATTTCAGGAATAGAAGTTGGGGTGTCAGAACCAACACCTTTTCATGTTTACACTAATCCCTATATAAAACTATAAGGAAGTAGGATATTGGTCCAGTATCTACCCAAAAGATGTACATGGAAACATGTGGAATTCAACCCCCTTTTCCTCAATCTTTAAAAACATTTGAGAATTGGTAAATATCAATGTCCCCCATAGCAGGGACAAGTTAATGTAAAATTCCCCAGTTTGAGCTGATAACTGAGTCTATGAGTAAGTCAAAAACACAAGTGTTGGAGAGAAATCTATTTTTAGAAAAAAGCTATATTAAAATAGCTCTTTTGTTTAGGCAGGCTTATTTCCAAACACACTAAAGGAGTACTAACCACATACACTATTTACCACAGAAGAATACTGAGGTTTGGAGAGGGCAGGGAGGGCTCTCCCCCAAAGAAGACAATGTATGTGTAAGGAACAAGCACGCTGAAAAAGAAACAGGCTGGGTTAGCCCTAACCTGCAGCTTCATTTGTAAAAGCTGCTGTGCTTCAAAGCTCTGCTCTTCCCAGGGCTCTGCACTGACATTTGGCTAAGTGACTCACTCAATGTTCCCTTTAAACTTACACCGTGTCAATTAATAGATTATTGAAGCCATTGATTTACCTTTAAAGCATTTTATGATCTCCAGTCCTCTGAGAAGTGAGTGGGTACCTCTGAAGTGACAGCTCACATCTCCATCAGCCCACAGCAAAGGCTTCCTTTGCAGTCACTGAGCCAAGAGTAAGTAGGACATGGAAAATACAATGTGAGCTTCGAATCCCTGGGTTTCCAGCAAGGAGTTTGGCTCACCCAGAAAACACCTGGCCACAGTCTACGTGCTCAGAAAGGCCACAGACAGTATTGCTGAGGAATGTGGAATAAAAGGAATTGTCTCTTCTTTTTTTTTTTTTTTTTAATTAAAAATCATGGAAGTTTAAGGATGGTTTTGGAAGTTTAAGGATTTATTTGCATGGTCTGCAAATAAACTAAAACAGCAGCAAATGAAAGAATTAGGGAGCTGTTCCTAAATTGGGCCCAGATTCAAACCATAGGCTCCCTCAGACATCCAGCCTACTGAAGATACTCCAGTATGATCCCACTGCTTCCCAGTCACTGCCTGACTGTGGGATGACCAGATGTCCTCAGTCTGGGTCTTCACCATCCCACAGACACCCATATGACCTCCAAAACTAATAGCAGACACTCTGCTACTGTACAAAGAACAAAATCTTGGTGCCCTTTGCCAGAGTAAGTTACCAGGACAAAGTAGTGGCTGAAAATCAGAAATGGCCATTTGGAGGTGGGAGCAATTTGAATGCTAAAATGTAAAATAATGAGGTGGGTATTCTAAAGGATGGTCTTTATTGCTCTCCTTCACTTGCTAAGCACCTGTGCAATCTGCATATTGGCCTTCATCCAACCTTAAAACTTCAGCTTCTTGAGCCAGGCTTGGCAATGGCAAACTGAAAGCACAAGTTTACACCAAATCCAACCAGACACAAAGCAATGCATCTTAATATTTAGTCACTAATTATGCTGCTTAAATAATTGCTCCAGTCCACATGTCACAGTTTCTTCCACAACAGTGAGCACTCCCTAATTGGAGACTCCTGATAAACTTGAAAAATACCATGTTTATTAATAGGAAGATTAATATTTTCAAAAGCTTTGTTCTTTAACTGTGAGTTAGAAAACTCAATAAAGCACCTAAAGAGATGCTATAGAAGGGAAAGCACCACTACCCCATTATCCCTACCAGCTGAAGGGACCTACTAGCCTGAGTGTTATTTAAACCACTAAATTATTTCTAAAATTCTTGAAAGATACAGAAAGGGTGATTATCCTTTCCTTCAAAATCCCATCTGCTTTGAATTCTTACAGCTTCAAAACACGCTTACAGCTCTAATTAATTTTAATGATCCACGCTGAATTACTTACCAACTGAACAAAACTATTTAATTTCTTAGTGGGTTTGAATTCTGTTGTTTCATCATTACTAATTTATAAATGTTTTTCCTAAACAGAAGCTACAGCTCACCTTGGAGGAGGCACTTCTAAGTGTGATATATGGCTGCACAGACCTGCTGTGTTCAGGTCTCCTGAGAGGGCTATGCTGGATCCAAATTAATACAAAGAATTTAAACCCAGATCACTTGGTGCTCTCTTTTGGAGGATGTTCCCAACTGAATGCAGATCTCAAAGTCAGAGCACAGTTAAAGGAACCAATCCACATTTAAGTGAACTGAGGGCGAGGAAGGAGAAAATCACAATTTAGCAATCTGGTATATATGTCTCAGTTAATTTAATCATATATCATTAAGGAAAGCTTTCCAGTAACGTGTTAAATAAGGGTTTTAAGATACACTGTATTCAACAGACCAGTTTTCTATGGCTGTAGAGGAATACAAGAAAAAAAAAAGAGAATTCTGACTTCAGATTCCATATTAATATTTCCATTTAACTCCAAGGGACCAAGAGTTTCTCCCTAGAATACACCTGGGAAAACAAAGAAGTAGCCCAGGAACTTTAAAGAGTTACAGTTATATCTCCAACCTTAAATAACATATACACTGCTAAACTCAATAGTCTCTCTCTGCCCAAGCTAATATTCTGAATATTTTAAGTAGAATATCAGCAGCATTATCACTAACAAACCACTGTCTCATCAGCCTGGGCAAACATTGAATTTTGACCTAAACTTCCCCCCTAGAACTGTTCTTTAGAGCCCTGTCAAGCCTGTGTTCAGAAAAGGTATATAAGGAGTTCACAAATCAACATTTTATTTTTACCTGCCTTGTATCACTCCCTTGCTTCTTCTCAATACCCTCTTTTGCATCTGCACTAAAAACAGATCACAGTGCATAACTCAATTCCATGAGTTGAAATCTATGTCAAAATACGATCAAACAATGCTTTTTCCCACCCCTACTCCCTTTCAACTCAAGGTTCACTCTAACATCTGTCATATTCTGCTTTGTGTTTCATATTAAAATCTTGTTTCTCCTGCAGTCTTACAAGTTTGCTGCAATGACAACTGGCATTTAATAATTAGCTTCCCAATTTCCACCAAAGCACTCTGATTTCACAAAATATGACCTGTGGGTATTTTGCACACAGAGCCCTTACCCTCACTGATGTCTTCTGGAGAAGAAATGGCTTATTTAATTAAGCTATTTTAAACAACTGCATAAATTATTTAAAGAAAATAATCCCCAACAAACCCCAAAATATTCTTCTCACGAGTCTGTGTTTTACTGCAATGAAGCTTTATGTATTACAAGTCCATTGTGTTTTTGCTGGCCCTAAAATCTAAATGGTCCCAAGTATTCCTGGAAGCTAATCTCCTTCAAGTGAAATCATTTAACTTTCACAAATATTTCTTCTCCCAAAATCACTGTTTGGTCCATTCATACAAGAAAATGGAGCCGTTCCTTCACTGAGAACGTACCAGAAACCCAAACACAATTACATAACATATTTCTCATTCCACCACGTTTACTTGTATGCTGCAAAGGGAATAATCATCTACATACTAAATTAAGACCATCAGGATACTAAGGGATTCCTCTGCTTTCAAAATATTCTGTATTAATAATACATTATTCTCTTAATATATTAATGAACCTCCCGCCTCCCTCTCATGGAAGCTTCAGTCACTGAAGACAAAAGCAGGAATGTGGCAGGAATCAGTTTTCCATCATTTCAGAGGAGCAGTGTAAATGTGGGTGATCTCTTATTCATAAGAGTTATTTTTCAGCACTTTACAGGGGAAAAAGAGATTTGTTACAATTTGTTTGTTATCTGAACAACATCCTCTCAGTCACACAGATGGGATTTCTCCTACCCCAAATCAGCTAAAACGTTCAGCATTTGTAGACAGCTGATTTAAGCTGTTAGTAGAAGAAAAATAGATTATTTCTCTGCAACTCATTTGATAAGACCATCATTATTCATCTTCTCCTTTGCAGGTGCAAAGCTACATGGACTTGATGAGAAAGATCCTGTACTTGACACTCCAGAATTAGAGATTACAGAATAAGTCCATGAAGAGCCTCCATTTTCTGTTTTCCAGAGAACTATGAAGTAGCTCTGAAAACAGATTCTGGACCAACAAATAAAAATATGAGAAGAACTTCATGCTGTATTCAATGAACTCAAATCCAAGTGTGTGCCTATTACAGAATTGAATGGTTTGTGTATCGCTGCCCCAGTTCCTTCCTTAGGCTGCCTTTTTTTGGTAGAGTGTTTCACGTTATTTTTTCCCTCGTATTTTTTAAAAGGCTTCTCAAGCTGGAACCTTGATCAATTGACTACTATTCCTCTGGTGACTTGTGCTGCTCAATTATGACATTTCATTTCAACCTTCCTCTCCCAACACCTTGCATTAATCCACCCAAATAACTACTGGCAACGTTTCTGAGATGATTGATTTTTCACATCTGAAAGACATTTGTTCTGGTATGCTAACAGTAATAAATGAGAGAGGGGCCTTCAAGAGTACAGAATGAAGCTGAATGCCAAGATAAATGTTACATTTCAAAGTATAATGACTGAAAAAAAATTCAGATAAACATCTTTTGGAGTGCTTTTTTGCAAAAGACTTCTTATTTTCTTCCCCAGTGTATGTATGTATCTGTTTGTTTGTCATCAAGGATTTGAATACGACATTATCTGCATAATTAGAAGCACAAATTGATTTATTTGTCATATCAATAGCTCTAGCTGGAGGACCAAATATCCAAATTTGCCCCTGCTCATCAGAGAAACCTCAAGGAAGCAAACTAATATTTCAAGGACCTCACGGGGAATACTTGACAAATTAACTCTCCAAAATAATTACAACATCCCAAAGGGAAAATGCGCTCTTCTTGCAAATTATCCCTAGACTTTTACATACATTTTAAAACACCTTTTAAAAGAGTGATACTATCATAATTTATAAAAACTTTGAAAAAAGTTTCAAAAAGATCACATTTCCAGGATCTAAGGGTTCATGTTTTGAAGACTTGAAATAAATCCCCAGCCCAGGACATACTTGAAAGTAAGATCAGGACTTTTTACCCTAAAGGTCATTCACCTTCCCAGGAAGAACACACATAATGGGTTCTTCTACAGGTTGTTTTTTTTAAAGTCATAGTCCTGATGTTTGTAGTTCTTTATATTGATAATTTATAATACTGAGAACATAAAGTTTGAGGTTCAGAAAGACAGATATCTCTGGGGTCCAGGAACAATTCCCACAGCTGGGTACACAGACTAATTGTGCAGAGTGGGAAGATGGCTGGTGGTCAGGAATGGAAGATAAAAGTATAAAAAGTACTGAAAGAATGGATGCAATTCCTAGAAATTACTACTTCAGAATGATGATAAGCTCTGTCTTCCCAGCCCTCCAGTGAACTATGGCATGTATCTGATGTTTAATATTCACCTGTGGGAATTGCACAGGTTTTTCAAAAGAGAACCATTAATTTCTCTGCCAGACAAGGAAAGCACCACTCTCACTTCTTTAAAATAAATCCAGAATAGAGAAACACCAAAAGAACATTTTGTATTGTTTTTAAAACAATCTAATAGGTTTAACATCTATACATACACATGGAACAAACTGTTTTCTCTTATTCAAGCCACAAAATCTGTTGTCCGAACCCAAATCAGAAATACAAAACATGAACAAATTTTCAGTCAATCACTTCCCTAGCTCTATACTACTTTTTACTTCAATATAGAAAACAGAAAAAAATAAAAATCTTCTGGCAATGCCAGAGGCACCTTTGAATCCAAAAATAGTTCGATTTGAAAACATCTTTTTCTACAAACCAAGAAAGAAAACCTAAAGCAAATCCTCTGTAAATCCCACTGGCAAAATACTAAAAGCAAGGAGCAGTCTAAAGTCCATTAGCTGGCAGCAGAAATGCACCAGAAGACAAAAGGCTGCAGGAGCTCTTGTATGTTCTTCTATTAAGAGACTTTAGACATGTGCTGTGGTGCCAGCTTAGAAAGTGCAGCAAGGCTGAATTTTTGGAAGCCATAAAAACAAAGTAGGTAAAGCCAGGCAAACATCATCACATCTGTCAGGCTTTTTAATACAAAGGGATCCAATGACTGCCAGGGGAGGGGAAAAAAAGCAATATAAGTAACTAAAAAAGCCATACCAATTTTTTCCATATACTCTGTGGCTGTTATGTTCATCTCTCACCCCATTCCCTTTAATGACTTTGTGTTTTCAAAGAAAACATCTTTCACAGGAGGATCAAGTATGAGCACAATAGTCACCCAAAACAGCAGTTTTATGAATGGATTGTTTAGGTATCTTGACTATATAGATGTGACTTATGAAGGCCTGAGAAGTCTCTGCATAGCTTGAGTACAATTACAAAATCTTTAAGGAAATCTGAATTGATACCAACATATCCCAGGAGGCACATTCAGCACCACAGTATTTAATTCAGATTTTGTCTTGTTTTCAGAAAGGGCAACTCACAGAATGTCCACACAGCTCAGACCACAGCACTGCCAGCAAAGCAAAGAAAAACCCTCCCAAGCCCAAACAGCTTAAGGAGGAATTCAGGAAAGCCTCCCATTGAACCACAGGCCATTTTCCCAAAAGGGAGGAGGTAGGCATTACAACCTGAATGAGAATAAATTTCAGAATGCATTTCAGTATTTTTAAACTTAAAAAAAACCAAAACACAAATAAAAAACCAACAAACCCAAACACAAAAACCCCTAAAATTCACAGTAAATATTCACATTTTCTGACACCTACTTCCATCCTACCCTTTAAAATTCTGAAACTCAACTTCAGCAGGCTTCCAATGCTCTCAGCACAGAAGTATTTCCTAACTGCTCTTGAGCTACAGCTACCCATTCTTACAGCTTAGATTGTCTTAAAAACCCTACAGACCTGTTAAATTTACATTAGAAAGTCATCCAAGTGAATACTGTGTGCAAGGCTGAAAAAGTCAAGTGTGTCAACTGTTCCATCTGCTATTCATAGCTCAAAGGAAGGTTCTTGGATTTCTTTTATAAGGGCCCAATTTCATTCACTCAAGCACATTTGGAATAACAGCATCCCATAGCATTCATGCAAGAAAAGGCTGGCCACATATTTAAATTGCCTTTTTTCTTTTTTTCTTCCAAGTTAAAGGCTGCTTCTGCACACAGGCATCACTTCATTTAAACAGATTTAAGTGTTTGAGAATGGCAGGGCTGAATCTGATTTGGCACAGCAGAAATTTTATGTAAGATTTTTATTGTTTTGCTCCTCAAACACACAGACCATCAGCAGACTGATGGAGACAGCAGAGAAGCACTGAGAGTTGTGATTGTATTTCACATTTTTACCTTCACTTTGGCTCTATTAACAAATGACACCAGAAAGAATATTTAGACACTTCCCAACCCTCCTTCAAGACTGGATTTCCTCATTTTTTCAAGATGCCACAAGTTCAGGGTGATAAAATTGAGACAAAAGAGGCAGAACTTGTAACAGAGCAAGCTGCTGCACTGCTTCTGAGCTTATAAACTTCCTAACACTCCAACAAATAGTGCTTTGTTTGTCGTGATGTGTATTCCTACCACACAGTGCAGTCAGCCTGGAGGGGGAGGGGGAAAGTATCAGCAGTGAGCATCATCTATTCTGTTTGTGAAAGGTTTTTTTGCAGTTTCTGAGGGCATGTACGTGGCTTAATTCCCATCAGCATTAGTGTAGCTTAATGCAGAATTTACAGAGAAAAATGAAGGGTTTGAATTAGCCCCCAGTAAATGGGTTGCTTTGTCTTTTGGTGCCTCTTAATGAAAAATAGCACTTCCTTCTAAGCCTGCTTTGTAGTTAGACAAGGCTTTGCTGCTGCAGAGAAATGTAAATTTATGGGAATAACAAAACAAATTGATTAGCGACATGGAAACCACTTAATTCTTGCTTCCCAGATGGGAGACTGTTAAGCAACCATTTAACCTATTTGTATTTTGGAAGGAAAATAAATGCAAGTCTTCAGCTGAGGTGCTGAAAACTCAGAATTATCATCTTTAACTTTTACCTGCCTGCAAAACTCCAGCCTTCTTCCAGCCCCAGGTGGGGTGAGCTCTGTTCTTAGAGCACAACAGGGCTGTGCTAAGAAGGAAAGGGGGCCAACATCCTAATTTAAAACAGCTACTAATTGCTGTTTTACATTATCCAGCCAACAAAAGGCAGAAAAAATCTTTTTTTTGAGTACAGTCTATGCAAATCCAAATACCTAGGAGTCCAAAAAGTAGACCATGTGAATGTATGAAACCAAATTATCCTTACCTGTACACAGTAACGTGCACAGTTATCGGGTCTGTATTTTTACACACTGGACACACACCCTAAATGCCACATCCACATAACTCTGAGCAGTCCTAGAACAGCCTCCTGCACTGATCAAAAAGGTTTAATTCACATTTAAACACCTCTGCCAGCACATCCCAAAGTGATAAACGTGCATCAGCCACTTTGCTTCCCCAATTTTGCAATTTCATGTAAGCAAAGAGAGCAGACTGAACCCAGCAGAATGTAGAATTTCAATTTATAGATAATTTTACAAAATGCCAATATAAAACCGTCCCTTCCTGACCAAACTGCGATGCATTTATCATTTTTATCATTCCCCTACAAAAAGCTCAGTATTTTAAAACAGAAATACAATAGCAAAATATTGAATTGACACTTATGATAAAAGGCATTTGATTAAGACTTAATAAAATAGTCTGTATAATACCAGTGAATAATGCATCATAAGATAAAGGTGGACATAAAGCAAATAAGGGTGTCAAATCTAATTCTAATGTGCATTTTTCAGCCATATTACTTACTTTATTACTAGATTTTGAAATGCACGCTGATATTCAATAAGCTTTTTTTTCTTAAGCAAATAACAATAAATTCCTTGAAGAAATTTACCTGATTTAGTCGTGTTGCTAAGTTAAAATCAATGTAAAAATTTCCAGAAAACTTGTTACGATCCTTGTGTGAATTCATACTCTGAATAGCATGGCTTAGAAACAGAACATTTCAAGAAAGCTTTCAGAAATAAAGGTAAGAGTGTTTTTGAGGGGTTTTTTTGTCCTGTGCATTGGGAAAAACTGAAATACAAGAATGAACACCAAAATACACTACTGATTAAATTTTTTTTTAGCTAAAGTAAGTTTTCCAAAAATCTCTTCTCAATATTCAACATGAGCCTTCCCAATACAACAAGCCATAAATTATTTGTCTTGATAAATGATAATTCACACATGCAAACATGTAATATGTAAATGTTTCTTCTTCCATATTGATAGCAGCCTGGCCTCAACTGAACCACAGCAGCAAAGCCAAAAAACACCTTCTCCTTAATTAAAGTTTAAAGATATTTGCAAAGGCAAATATTTGCATTCAAAGCCCACCACGTATGGCTTGGAAAATATATTTGATATGTAAGTTTAATGTTTTGGAGGTGAGGTGCCCAGATCATCTCAAATTTCATCAAGTCCCCTAAACAATTCCCAACTAAAATCCTCACTACAACTTTAACATAAAGTTTACAATAGCATGTAGGGGCAAAAAAAAAAAAAAATAAAATTAGAAGATTAGTGACACTGCAGATTTCTCCTACAAGGCAGGTGGGCTCAGAAAGGGCAGCAAAGCAGCTCTGCAGCTCACAAGAGCTGAAAATGGACCTGGATGGCCCCAAACACTGCCCTACTGCTTTCATGGGATTCCAAACCCTGCAGGAATAAATCCCACACAGAGAAGGACCTCCGTGGCATGGATCAGTCACATTTCACCTTTAGGGCCTCACGGTCTGGGGGTGAGATAAACATGCCAAGGAGGGAACTTGCCCTTGGATCAGGTATCAGAGAAAACCAAGACAAAGCCCTGACACTCTCAAGCATCGACACTGCTGACAAGGCTCCAATTGCTTCCCAGTGTTTTCACTCTGGAGAGGTTTCCCCTCAGTTTTCCAGCACAGCAGGCTCCCTCAGTCTTGTCTTCCATCACTGAAACCCCATCCCTGCCTTTCATCTTCCTTTTCTCGTGGAAAGTTAAATTTTTACTCTTCCCCTCCCACACATGCAGAAAAACACAGTAACTGTGAACGACCACTCTGGGGGTGTATTAAAGCTCTTTTTTACCCTGTGTTTATCTTCTTTACTCCAGAGAAACTGGCATCACACACATTATTACCCCCTGAAGCCACATTCAACAGACAAGACACAAACAGCAGTTTAGATTTCAAAATCTAAATTCCAGGATAAGCCACCAGGCCTATCCATACTGCTGGTGAACTCAGGGACTCTTTTCACTTATTTTAAAACTTTAATAATTGCATTTGATATCGTGTTAGAAGATCTGATGCACAGCAGCATTTTAGAAACCTTGCTCATAACAATGAAGAGCTTCAGAAGTGCAACATTTTAAATGTTGAAGTTTTGTTCAGTAGGTTATGCTGCCTCAAGACAAGTTAACTTCCCTTTTTTTTTCTGATTAAATCCCAGAATATCAAAGGCAGATAACTGAGGGAGAAAAAATATCCATGTCTCTACTGCCTGCTTGCTTGTTATTTCAAGCATTCCCTAATATACTGTGTAGAAATGGAGCCTTTTAGTGATGAGCAATGAACATTCATTTTACTAATAAAAAAAATTTCTATTGCTTCTCTCTAATCTACATAATAGAGGGTTAAGAACAGCCCAAAAGTATTGTTTATAAAATTCTAGTCCTGTAAAACTCCAAAGGAGCAAGGAAAGCATCACTGTTAGGAATTATTAGGTTATGCCTGTGGAAGGAGTGGAGCACTACACACAACTCCAGCCATGAGTCACTGAGCCACATCCTGGCAAGTCCTGCTGAAGTGGACATTGCCTGATTTCATTGCAAATTTAAACTTATTGGCTGAAATACAGATTAAAAAAAAAAAAATAAAAAAAAAATTTAAAAAAAAAGCCACCACACAACACCACAACCACCCTAACCTGTTTTTCAGCAATCTCCCATAGAAGTGAGACTTACTGCAAGCAAAAAACAGGGTGTCAAAGCAATCAAAACACTGCATGAGAAGCTGCTTATGTAAACTAAATTAATTACAGAATGGTTTGGGTTGGCAAGAACCTTAAAAGGCCGTTTAGCTCCAACTGCTCTGCCACAGGCAGGGACACCTTCCACTAGATCATGAATCCTCCTTCCACTGTTTTGCTCAAGTGCATGAACACGTGTTAAAACACAGTAATGTGTTTTTGATCACAGAGCCCAGCCTTTAAACACAGTCTGCATAAGCAGCTTTCTTCCCATCACCTCAGGAGAGCACACACCAGCCCAGGAGAGCAGCAGGGTGTAGCCTCAGGCTTCTCTTCCATTTCTATGCACTGCTTCAATCTCCAAGGGAAAAAAAAAAAAATTACAGCAGACTCACAGATTGCAGATTGTAGTGCCTGCAGCTTAAAATTAATTCCAGTGCATTTTCTCAAGGACCTACCACGAGAAGTAACTATTAATGCACATTTCAAGTAGCTCTCTGGGCAAAAGCAAGGAGGGAAAAAAAAAAAACAAAACACCAGAGGGTCAGAGAAATTTGGAGCTGGAAGATATTCTGTAGTCTCAAGCTTTCTATGGAAATGCATTCCCATTATAACTTCTACAGAAATATATTTGCATATCTACAAGGCTGCTTTAGATCAACAGATAAGCATATATGAATTCTCTTCTATAAAGGAAAATCCCATTAAAAATTATTTTAAGTCCATGCCTTAGAAAAAGGATTTTGGACATCCAAGGAGGATCATCTTTGCTTCAAATGGAGCCAATTGCTATTTGAGCTCTTCCCACAAGACACAGAAAATTAATGACTGCTATATTTTTAAACTGAAACCTTTTAATATGAAAGACCTACACTCTGTCCTTTTATTTTTTTTTTAATGGAGATGATTGCTACACTTTCTCCTCTTAATTCATTATTTCTACACCTCCTGCAAAGTGTCTTTCCTTCTTTGGAATAAGCAATTTATGTGTGAGTGAGGAGCCTCAGCACTGAACCAGAACTGTAGCTCCACACCCCAAACTCAGGTGTGCATTTCCCAGCTCCATGCTCACTTGGGCACTTTTTCCATCTTCATCATACTGAACACATTGTGGTCAGCAAAACTTCAAAAATATTGTTGATTTTAGAAGCCTTTACACACCCTCTCCCTGATGATGGGCAGCCCACAGTAGCTTTCATGCCACAGCAACCAGCTGAGAGTTCACTGGACATTTCTACACTTCATATCCTTGTTGCTTTTGTCCTCACAGCAGCTGCTGTGCAGTTCTACAGCTCAGTCAAAACTACTTCTTAACAAATTTTACTTTATATTTACAACAAATTCACAAGGAGATCACATTTTGTTCCCAAGCCACATTATTTGGACTCTCAAAGGCTGCACTTTTGATGTTCTCTGAGTTTTAAGTTAGGTGTAGCTCTTTATAAAAAATGGTCTGAACACAGCATATTACTTGCTGAACAAGATGCATGCTAACCCTTTGGTGATTCCTTCAATCTAGGAATTTTATTGCCAAAAGCCAACTTGGCCTTACCATTCAGGATGACAAATACCCATCAGTAACTCACTCACCTGGGAAAACCAATGAAGAAAAGTTATCATAGAAAAAAAAAAATGCATTTGAACTCTAGAAAAAAGAGAATGAACTAGTTGGTTCACTTACAACTAAAGTACTTTCCAATAGTCCAACTAATTAATTTGCTCAGCAAAAACATAACAAAATTATATAGCATCATCCCTCCAATCTTACACGTAAATATGAAAAAAATAATCCTGGTGCTTCTAGCCTAATGCACTCTGATAAAATAAAGCAGTAAATTTTTAGATAAAGGTCATTAGCCTCTTTAAGCAAGAAATTCAGTAAAATTCCACAAGTTTGTGCTGCAGAGCTGCATCAACTCCCAGTGGTTGAAATGGAGCTGGACAGGGTGTGTGGACACTCCCAGGTTCTTCCTCTCCTTGCAGGGCAATAAATCTGGCCATTGATTTAAAACCTTGCAGCACAATTTACAGTTAATATTTCAAACCTCCACTAAGACCATCAGATAAACAGAATATTTAATTAATCCCCTTCCTAACACAATCTCTTCTGAGTTGCCAGGAACAACCAGCAAATGACAAGTTCTACATCATTAGCCTTTCTGGTGATTGTTTTCAAAACAACTAAATTGTGATCACCGGAGGCCTAAAATACTGCTGGTACTATTGATTATTGCTGTGCAAAGACATTTTTCTTTCCTGTGCTCTCTTTGCAGCTTTGCACACCAAGATAATTAAGCAGCAAGGCAGAGCAGTGCTGATGATGCACATCCCCAGCTGGGCAGCAAGGAGCCTGGGTGAAGCCAAGCACCTTTGGTACCTACAAGTGTGAACTCTCACACGGCTCATTCTCAATCAAAACAACAAAAAATCCATGCCAGAATAAAAAAAAAAAAAAAAAAAACCAAATAGATGAAATGACTTCTATTAGAAACAGCATTTTACACCTCCAAAGCGTTTTATGAGCATTAATCTGTCAGGTTCTCAATTAGGTTTCTTAATTTATTCTTTTTTTTTTTTTCCCAAACAAACCTTGTTTAAAATGGTAATTACTGAATTGGGCATGAATATTCTGAGAACTTGCAGTTTTGCTTCATGAAATGCAACTTCTGGCTAGGCACAGCCAAGTTCCTATTCCTTTGTCTGGTAGTTAAAAAAAAACGTTGATTAACTTGACAGAAATATCATTGAGATGTTCCTTATGCACCACAAATAAGACTTACAGTGCAATAAACCAAGAAGTCCCAAGGTGAAAGAATGGCTTTTTGTATAAAACATTTCAGTGCTTTGTTTGGGTTCTTTTCTAATGACCTGGGGCTACGTTCATCCAACTGATCTTTTGTTTTCCACTGCAAATTCAGGTGGGAAGTGCTTAATGCTGCTACAGCCCACAGCGTGGAAAGGGAGATCCCACCTCAGCAGAATTCCCATGTGCAGGAGTGGCACCAGGCTCAGCCACAGTGCTCCTTCTGAAGGGCAAACAGCTCCTGTCCTCCAAAATCAGAAAGGTAATTAGAAGGAACCCCAGCAAGATGAGCAAGAAGGGTTCTGGTTTCAAACGTGGCATTAGACAAAACACGAATTGGGTTTGTGCATTGTGTGAACTGCACCAAAAGAGCCCCCAAAAAACAGAACAAACTAAAAATTACCAAACCCACAGAAAAAGGGAAAAAAAAAAAAAAAAAGAAAACCTTTAAACAATTCCCCTCATCTTTGCAAGCACAGACCCAAAACAGATGGGAAATGTCTTCAATTCAATTCACCCTGGATCAGGGAATCTTAACAGTTCCTGGATCTGCTATTGGGAGGGTGTTTCTATTATATACATGAAAAAACTGCCTGACCTCTGCATCTAGACATTTTAACTAGCAGTTAATCTAAAATGTATTTCTGTTGGCAGTACTAATTCTCTCTAGAATCTGTGTGCATAAGCTATTAAAAGTTTAGATAGTTTACAAAAAATATTCTCCTGTGCATTTAACAAGCAAATAATGTGGCTGAACAGGGAATAAATGTGATTAAATGTAAAACTGGAAAAAAACCCCTAGCTACTTAGCAGACCTGATCTGTAATTTCCTAACCTCCACAACTAAACAGATTTCAGTACAACTTTAACTCAGTTTTATTTAAATTTCATACTAGTTTTAATAAGTTATGAGCGTAATTGTATGCACAAATGTTCTTCAGTATGGCACCATCAGAAAAAATTCTGCCTCTTTCAGATTGCTGTAAACATCATTAAATTGCAGCTTCCTATAATGTTTTATAAAGTAATATGCAAATTTCACGGTACTCCAAGTTTCATTTGATGTATAAAACAGTAAAAGGATATGTCTTTACCTATTAAGGATAGCAACTTGTTAGTATGCCATGATACAGCATTAAAGATTAAATAAATGTATATTTTGCAATACTTACTCATCTGTATAATAAATTCATATACTAAAAACATACAGAGAATCTGAGTGTTTCAGAACAAGCCCTTCAACAGAAATATTATTTACAATATTATTTATAAAATTACATTTCAACTCATGACAAAGACATGGACACATCCCACCTAATGCTTTTCTCTAAACATGATCAGCAATTTCAGAGAACATACAAGAAAACTGACAGATCCAAGAGAAACTCAGAGCAAAGCATTAAGCAACCACTACAAATTAAATGTGTACTAACTAGATCTCTTACATTCTATTCTTCCCCATGTTTTTGTCTTGTTGTGCAAAGGATGACCATGATAATTCCCATTTTTGGATGCATGTTCTGCAACAGGACAAGTTGCAGGAGCCTCCTTCATTTAAATCAGAGGCAACAGTGAAAAAATCTCAGCTCGGTGATAGATGTGAAGGGAATACATACAAGACATCAAATACTTGTTAGATAAATCTCTGCTCAAATGGCCAGGAATGTCTGCAGCAAGATAATACCCTGTTTAGGAGATGAACCAAAGGACTGAGCACATTCTCTGCCTCTTTTTTAGCTATTTATTTTCTTCCTTGCCTCAAGACCATCTCCATATGAAAGGCTGGAAAACACACAGCTAATGCAATACATATACAGTCCTAGAGGGAAACAACGTTCAATAATGTGCTGCACAGCACACCTCCCCTTGTAGCACAGACCCTGACATTCCTGGTGTTGTTTTTACCATCTAGAAATAATTACATGGACACTACTCATCTTTTTTCTAAACATGTATGAACACGTGTGCTTAAAGGTCTTGCAATGCTGTTCTTAAAAACACCCTGACAGCAGGAAAGTAAAAGGATGAAGAAATGGGAAACTATGCCTTGATGTAAAAAAGAAAACAAGATCATCATTAAAAGGCAGACCTCCATATGAAGGCACAAAAAAGAAATGCTGAGAAGGAAAAGTGGAAAACAAGTCAGTGAAGAAGGAAACAGAATTCTCTGGGGTAACAGAACATCCATGGCAACAGCTAAAGGACTACTTTGTAGAACATGGGTGTTATCCTCTGAAATATGTACATTGGGACTAGTTAAGAAAAACTCAAAAAACCAACAAACTTAGAGGAAAGCCAAGAAAAACCCTCAGAAGAGAATTCCACCTTGAGCTATGTCTCTGAGTGAGAAACAACTCACAAAGAGGGATAACATCAGTGACAAAAATTACATAGCAATTTTTGTACGCTTCCATTAAAAACATTTACAGTATTTTTCAGAGCCTTAAATAAAGTTGGAGTATTTTACTCCTAGAACAGGAGCCTGTAAGGCACCAAAGTGTAATCTACTTTTCCTCAGTTGTTTTCAAATCTTTCCTGAAAGGAGCTGTGAAAGAACTGACTCCAATCACACAAAGTCAAGAGCCATGTGCAAACTGGATCACACTGTTACTGACTGGCAGCACGGCAATCATGTGCTGCACACTTCAATTATTCTGCCGGCCCAGAAAAGCACAACTAAGGGGAAAAAAGAAGGAAGAAGCAGTGAAGAGAAGAAAAGGGATAAAATTCATTTGTTTTCTGTCAATAAGCCTGTAAACCCAGCAGCCTTGTTAGCAGCTCTTTAAAAGTGCAGCAGAGCTGATATCACCTGTTTTTAATTTTCATTCCTTATGCAAGCAACTGAAACAAGTTCTTTTTAAGCAAAGAATCTAAAGGACAACGTTACAAATAAAAGTTATTAACTCCATTTAATTTTCCTATGATAAAAAGCACAAAGATATGACAAACAAAACACTTGAGACATGAAAAAAATAACAACCAGCAACTTGAAGCTCCTTACTTCAAGGTTAATGTGAATGAAATTTACTCAAGTTGAACATCACACCAATTACAAAAGCTAAAAAAAAACCCCACTAAGCTCTGATTTCTAACAATAGAGGTAGACACACGGTTTCCAGAAGGCTCATTATATACAGATTTACGTTGCTCCAGGGACTGATTAAGACCAGAGATATTCTATCAATACCATTAAGCTCACTAAGATGCAGTTCACCCCTCCCCAATGCATTTATACCATCAAAAATGAGGACACAACCACAAATGTTGTAAAGTATCACATAATGTTATGATTGCTCTTTGGTCCTAAAACTGTACGGCAAACCATTTTAAGCATCAACTACAACAGAGACAAAATGATCTCACGTAGATAAAAACCAGCAACACACAGAAGGAAGCCCTCTGCAAGTCCCTGATGTAGCTGGTCCATTATTTTAAGAGTTTGGACAGAAACCAAAAAAAAAAAAGGAGTAAAAAATTGTGCAGTATCTAAAAATGGCATCTTCAACAAGTCTGTGCTCTTTGAGAATGTTACTCAGCCAAAGCTGGTTTTTAAATGATTATTTCCTTCTACACTGATAAGGTGACTTTTATACCCAGATTGACTATGACAAGATTAGCCTATGAAGAGGCACTTCAGATTAAAAGGAAAACCTTTACAAGTGTGACCTTATGCAACCTAAGATTAATTCATCTTCTTATGCAATGTTTTTATCACTCCTTTGCAATGGAGAATGTTCTACAAGATTTCCTTTCTGAGAGATAACCACACTCCAGATGAAGACCACAATCATTTTGCTGGTGACAAAAAAGTATTTGCCTTTAGAAATACAAATCCATGACACACAACTTTGACTCCACAGTGACACTTACAAGTCAAGGCATCATCCCAGCAACATTCCCAGAGAGATACTGTAGTGAAAAACTGGGTTAAACCTCTTTGCCAGAAACTGTTGTATTCATTCAAGAGTAAGTAATTTAAAAAAAAAAAAAAATAGAGAAAGTAACTTATATGCACCTGTGAACAAAATTTTCTTGGTTAAAGAAATACTATCCCATTGGTAACTCTTCAAAAGAGTCTACAGACCTATATAGGAAAGATTCAAAAGTTACCTTCTGTATTTAACAGATCATATTATTAGAATTGCCAAATTTGGACCTAATTCTTAGCATTCCAATGAAAAGATGAGGCTACCAATCTAGGAGATTTGTGTTCATCACCTCTGGGACATGACCTCTCCAGAGGATTTGCCTCATTTCAGCTCCACGTGCCAGCACAGGCAATAGCAACAAATTGCATGTTTGTTTGTTCATCAACCACAAACTATTATCCACCAACATCAAATAGGTGGACAGTAAGTGAAGTACCATCCTAAATTGATACAGCAAGCACTAAGTGAGGATTTTTAATCTGCACAGCTGGAAACATCTGTTGCTCTGAGCTGATGTATGCACTGCCAGAAGAAAACATCTTCCAGTGATGGGTCAAACCAACTGGAAACACCCAAAGGAAACCAGACCACGGTGGGAAATCTGTAATTTCTCATGGGATGACATCTCTCCCTCAGACTGCACTGTTTAATTAGTGGTGACCTGCTGCCTTGCATGGGGATGGAAGAGATGAGCTCTTGAATGTGACACAAAAGGAGGGAGATCCTTGGGTGCTGCTGGAAAATACACTCTCATCAGTCTTGTGGAGCAGGATCATCCCAGAGCAGATGATCCAAGAGCCATGACCCTGCTCAAGTCACTTCCTATTCAAGCAATACACAGACTTTTCTGCTCATAGCACTGTCATAAGCAGAAATCAAGCCAAAGCAAACATCACCCCCCACAAAAGTTGAAGCTCTCTGAATACCAAAACCATGACCTGTCCACAATCACAAACTACTCCACACAGTAGGAGTCCAAATGTCTCACTGTATAATAATGGCATAAGGACTCCACAAAATTATTTTCCACAGGTCTGAAAACTACATTCAGTGCTCATGCTCATTCTGACTCAGGAAAGCACTGCTGGTAGTTTTATTAGGGATATTTACCCTTACTGGGTATAGGCAATTGGGCTTTTTTATTTAGAGTGTATATTATTTATTTAAAGTATCATTTCCCTGTTATTCTTCCAAACAACAAGGCCATTAAAATATTTCAGGCCTGGAGAATGGTGCAGTTAAAGTCTTCCAGTTTAAGCAAATTGTGGCAATTCACAGAGAAAACAGGAGCTATCTCTGATGAGCTGTTTCTCATTAGCCTTGAGAAAAGTAAAATAGGGTCACCCTTTAGCTCCCACTATTACCACTATCTTCTTGGGAATGTTTAGCTTCTTTAGTGAAATCAGGTGTCTCCTCAGATCCCAAATCACTTTAAAGACATACAGATGCTCTAAATGCTTGCTTTTCTTTTCATCTTTCTCTCAGCTAAGAAACGTCAGCCCTGTGATGGCCAGACCATTATTAATAGTATCAAGCCCTTAATTCTCCTGCATTTAGAGGATCTTTCCTGGCTACCAGTTTTTCCTACCTTTTTGTAGAGCCAGAGGGTTTAGATGATCATTTGTTAAATTATCTGTTCACAAATCATGGACAGGTGGGCAGTGGGGAGAAAGAGCAGTACTGTAACATCAAATAGGTTTGGACATTATTTGTGGCTATGTCTAGGAAAAAAAAAGGTAATCCAAAATCTTCTGTCACCAGCTCCCTACCTTACTTCAGACTGCCAGGTTTCCATAATTTAAGGTGGGGTAGCTAGCAAATGGCAGATATCAATGCATTTAAATAAAAATGATATGAATTTTAATGTGGATACAGTAAATTAACTCATTTTCCTCAAGTTATGCACTTTATAAATTAGCAGATGACCTTCTAGCACATCAGGAGGGGCCATTCCCATTAAGAATAAAAAAAGCTGGTCCATTAATTACTCATGTAAACAACCAACACAGAATTCCTAAAAAGCATGAAAAATAAGCATAAAGGAATATGTGCATTCTGAGCAGCACTCAGTGCCACAGACATTACAAACACATGGGCCAGAAGGTTTTTTACTCCCACACAGAATTTCACCCACCAAAAGAGGAGAGATTATTCTCCTGCAAAGAGATTCTCATTAACTCACATGAAAACTACTGTAAAATGCTGATGCAGTCAAAGAAAATTATACAATAATTATTTTCTTATTAAGAAACAAATACATTCCTTTTGGCCTCTTACCAAAACCACTAATTAACGTAGATGCTACATTACATTATGAAAACTGGAGAGGCAGCTCAGTCTTGCAGGGGTTTTAAGAGCTGCTCAAGTGGGGTGAACAGATGAATTAACTGTTTCTGGGTGTTTCCTATTCTTCACCTCTGCATCTGCTGACTAACACGAAGCAATCCATTAGTCATCCACCTGCCAGACCACACAACATGCTAAATGAATACACACGAGGCATTTACATGAAGATTTAACAAATCAATGGATATACTCCTGCATTTTTAAACAGTGGGAACATGTCTTTTACATACTCAATTAGCCAGAATCACTCATCTCTCATGACTTACATACCATCGAGGCAACTATTCTTTCAGAGCACTGAAAATACAGAAGAGCAGCCAATGATGCACAACCTACAGTATTTCATCCTGCATTTGTTTAAAATCCAAGTGTAAAACCAGGTGCACACATGCACCCACTGAAATTCTTCTCCATTTCCATGGCCTTGAGGGAAAGGGCAAGGAAAAATATCCTTATGATTTCATCTCCAAAAGGCATCCCATTTACCATATAATAATTTCAGTCTGATTGAAGTCAGATGCAGCTGACAAAGATTTTCTCAAGCAAGTATGTTAAATCTAATACATATTATGTAGAATCCAGCATTACCATATAAAAGTGAAACATACACTAAAAAAAAAAATCTGTTTTCACATTCTAATAGCAACACATTCCATTAGTCACACACAGATTTTGCTTTAAACTGATAGAGAGAGTGTGCCCCTAAGGAGGGACCCCAGCAAAGTAACCTCTGGGCTTTTATTCCCTCACAGTCTATCCCTACTCAAGCCTCACTCTTCCTCCTGAGTCTCCCCATGCCCCATATTCCTGTGACAGAGCAGGTAAGACAGACACCCATGAAAGTCCCAAGCATCAGCTAGTGATTAACCTCTTAGTGCACTGCCCTTTTCTCTGTACCTTCCCATGGGCAGCTCCACACAACACAGACTCCTCTGGACCCTTTCCTAGGCTTTTCTTCCTCTGCAGGACCAGCTGACTCCTTCCTGTCCCTTACATGACCAACCCTGTTTGTCCCTCCTGTAGCACCTTACATTTTCTGTCCCTTGCACCACTGCTTAACCCTTCCTCCTCACAGCACAGTCAGCAGAGCCCTGCTGACCCTGGATAAGCCCACCCACTCTTTTATAACACCCATTCTCCTCGGGCCCAGCCTGTGACCTCATTAAGGGCAAGGCTGTTCCCACTCTTTGGCAATCAGCACAGCTGCCATTCATCTGGGGAGATTGCCTTCAGTACTGCCCCTATTCCCTTACAATCCATCCTCCCACATTCCTGCCCTTTGTTATGCAAAGGATCACAAGTTCATGGCCTCTTGTGTCAGGCTCCCACCCAGAACTCGACCTGCACCCGATGTATTCCTCCACACTCCCTCCAGGTACTGCAATAAGGTCACCCCAAAGCCATCTCCTTTCCAGGCTGAACAAACCCAATTCTCTCAGCCTCTCAAACCCATTTCTCTCGTGACTTAGAGCAGGAATAGGTTTGGAACGTTTTCTGGCTTTGTTTCACCGTGGAGAAGCACCTCAAGGAGGAGCAGACTCATGGAACCCTCTGGGTGGGTGACACCCCACAGGCTCGGGGCAGTGCCAGGGACACACACCCGTGCTGAAGAGCCACTGCACACCAGTGTCACCAGGCACAGCCAACACTCACCTCGTGCTGACCTGGCTGTAACAAGCATTCACTTAAAAACCATCAGTCAAGGAGCATTTTAAACACTTCCTCTTTCCTCTCCCCATGGGAAGCTCAGAAAACAAAGTCTGGCGAAAACCTCACAGCAGGGCAGAGGTGTCACTCTGCAATCCACAGAGCAGGGGTGGCACTGGCACAGCTCTGCCTGTCAAGCCACAGCCAAAGGAACCAATATGACATTTTTATTAGTGCAAAAATGTCTTCTTTTTTTTTTTTTTTTTTTCAAAACAGAAGCTCAAGGCTTTCCCCCTATTTTTCTTTAACGTTGTGAGTTAGCCTGATTCTTCCCAGCTGTTACCACAAGAAAAAGGCTACTCTTTTTCATGGGACCCCTCCTCTCCATTGCAGGAGCAAAGCTGAAGTATTTTGGTTTAGATCCTAACAGATCATGAGAGGTGTATTTTCTTAGCTCTCTCTCCTCTATTCATCCTTCATCTCTTCCCAAATACCGAAGAAGGTCTTTGTGATCCCAGCTGACTAAATCATTCACCCTGATACTCCCCTTATCCTGAGATATTTGATACACATACTAAATGGAGATGGTGAGAATTAAAAGAGGTAAAAATAAAAAGATCTGGAAAAAGAAAAGACCCAGAAGGTCAATAAGTCACCTTTCCTCCACCTCCTCAGGCAAGCCAAGTCATTCAGAGAGAAAGTCATTGATGAGAGAAATGGGTTTGAGAGGCTGAGAGAATCAGATCTTTCCTGTCAGTACTGAGCTCTGATGGACTTGGCCTAAAGTGGCCAACAAGGTGACAGCATTGGAAATAAGCTTAACATCTTTAAACTTCAAAAAAAAAATCAAATAATTTTCTTTTGATTTTCATATATCAGTAAAACCTCAGGTATTACTCAGGATCCACTCCACTGGCCATAATTAATGAGCAATAGTTGACTGTCAGAAACTAATATCTCCAACCAATTATATTAAATTAAATTAAATATATTTTTGATAGTTATAACAGACAGTGATTTAGCTTCTAAGTGACATTTCTAGTATATTTATTGTTATTACCATCACTGTACAAGGTAATACGAAAGTGGGTGGGGAGAAATGGAAGATTTAAGAAGCACTGTGAAAGGCAGGTGTCAGTTTCTCTATGTAGAAATCTGCCCAAAAGCTCAGTAAAGCACCTCCCACACTTTGACAGGGCCTCTGCATTTTTAATCAGTTATTAGAGGATATATAAGGAACTTGAATATACTGTAAGCCAGCAGTCTTACATTTTAATGAAACAATGTTATATAGCAGCTTACATCAGTAAACTTACTTCAAAGAATTCTCATGTGCTGTGATTTCAAAAGCGAGGTAAAAATAATAAAAAGCCAAATTCATTTGTGACTTGAACCCAGTAAGCTCCAAAACCATAAATAAGGAAGGATACCCTGACCCAAAGCAGAAGTTCTTTGGCACTCCTAATACAGACGTGCTGGAAAAGGCCAGATGCTGCTTCCTCACAGAGCAGGGAACACTTCATCTGCCTCATCATCCTTGCAAAAAGTCATTTCTGTATGGATCTATTCTCTTTAAAGAACTACAAAATTAGCCATTTATACCTTCCAGCCACCATACAGAGCATCCATTTACTCATGTGACATGATATTACACAGTAATGCAATTATTGGAAATTAATCATATGAAATGGCTCCCATGAGAATTACGCCACACATAACACAATTATGAATATTTTTGTAGTGCCACTAAATATGGAAGATACTCTGTGTATGCTGATGTATTTTATATAATAATCCCCCGCCACAACCCATTTATTTCTAAAAATCTCTTTATAAAAGACAGCTCTGCACTTAGAGTGTTTCAGTTCACTTCCATCACACCACATAATGATTGCCAAATAATACAAATGATTGCATGCAGAAAGTCAAATACAGAATTAAGGGCATAACAACACACTTAACTCTGCTGGAGTGGTTGTTGGATTTTGGGTTTTCTTTTTTAAATCAAGACTTGTTATGTTTCATGATTTGATGAGAACTTTTGGTACAGTATGAGAAGCAAATGAATCCAAATAACTGCACTGAACTAAATTACAGATAATTTACTTCCACCACTCTATCCAAAAACAATAATCAGTACCCTAACAAAACAAACAAATGACCATTTGTTATTTTCACTATATATTTTTCACCTTATCATTTGCTCTCTAAATTCAAGCCATCCCACTACAGCATGCAAAGCAATTCAAGCTCAACTTTCCTCAGCAAAAGTAACAGCAGAAAAAAACACACCTGAAGAACACATTAATGAAATCCTTTGCAGTATATAAAAGGCTTCTTACCTAAATTCCCTGAAGACCACTCTTCCCTTAGCAGGATACCTGCTAGTAGTAAGCACTAATATCCAGTTAGCACATGGGAACATAAAGAGTGGCCACTCTTTATGACATAAATCCTTCCATAACCATTCTAAGTTCCATCTCCACCCTCTACCCATCACCCCAAGCCAGCACCAAACACTACATTTTGGAGGTCCCAAAGAGGGCCAGCTCATGCTACCACTAATGAGTATTTCTCTCCATCCCTGACATCCACCCATCCTGTTCTGAGGGACACATCTGTCTCCTCCAACCACCCAAGAACTCTTCAGCTATCCCAGAGAGATCCCTCTTGAGGATCAGGATCATACAGGATTTCATCCTCCCTCACACTGTGCTGGGGCTCGTGGGTGCACTGCATCCCAGGAAAATCCACCTTATCAATGAATGGCTGAAGGGCTGCTGCCATCAATGGAATTTTGGATTTTTTGATCATTTTTTCTACAGCATCAGGCCTGCTTGAGTCAGACTGGAGTACTGAAGCGAATTTGTCTTGTGTAACTCATGGCATTCCCAGGCTCCTGCACACACCTTCCAAAATATCCAGGCAGCTGGAAAGGAGTTATAAGAAGGAACAGAGTAAAATATTTTATCCCTGATTTTTTTTTTAGATTGACGAAAAAAACTATGATAAAAGCCCTCTACACCACTTTTTAAATCATTGCACATCAGGGGAAAAACCTATTGCTGATTTTTTTAAGGTCTATTTCTAAGGAAACACTGAAAATGAGCCCATTCAATGACCTTTACTATCGAAGTCTTAAAATTCTTCACAACTGTTCTTGCCTTCTAAGAATGGCAGAGACTGCACTAATACTCATGCAATGAAGAAACTAAACTTTCTTTACATGCTGGTAATTAAACCATTTTCCCTTAATTAGTCAAAGTGAAAAATGCACTAACTCAAAAAGGAAGGACTTTTATCATCATAAATGTAATGTGATAAACTATGGTGTATTTCTAGTTAAGGAACAATGCCCCAGCTGGATTTCTGGGACAAATCAAAACCAGCCCCCAAAATAACAGAGCCAAGGCTACAAATGAAACAAAATGAGACCTGGGCTGCCAGTGAGAAAGGTGCTGGTTTGGAAATGTACCTGTGAAGCTCAAGAAGAAGGAAATTTGGCAAAAGTAATGCCAAAAATCAGTTCAGAGATCTGTTCTGAAAAGCAATTCTTCATCCTACCTCCTTCTTCTGGATCACACAGCTCCAAGAGGGATGGGAGGCCCACAGTCAAAATATCCCTACTCAAAAAAATCTGAGAATGGAGTTAAGCAGAGAAATGCTTAGATGCCATTGCTGACTGCAAGCCACTGCTCAATTTAGCAAAGCAATTAAGGATGTGATTATTCAGAATTGGACTTATATCCAAACCATCTGAACCTGCCTTATACTTATTGTTAAGTAGATCCTTAAGAAGTTACGTGAAAGAAGTCATATAAAAGTGTTGTTTTTTGGGTTTTTTAAAATTATTTACAAGCAAATGTGTAGGGCTAGCTGTCAAAAGAAAGGAAACAAAGATGTCACACAGAAGTAAAGCTAAAGAGTCACAGTTTTTGCACTCAGAACATCACAAAAATCAAATAATGAGCCAGGATGATGAATTTTCACATGAATACTGAGATCATATTTTGACAAAACTGTTATCCACATAAGATTTTCTTTTCAATCTACTGAGGATTTTGCTGCAGCCTGAGTTGTTTGTGCAATATGCAATACCACCAGGTGTGTGGCAATTTGCTTGGATTGTCTTCAGGTGAACATAATCACTGCCCAAACTGAAAACTTCTTGCACCAGGAACAAATCAGCTGCTTCCTACTAGAAGCAGTAACTAATAAAAATCTGTATTTCCATTTTAGATAACATTTTCCATACAAGAGCTTTTATTGCTATTGGTAACCTCTTGTAACAGTTTCTCATTAATATAGAAAAATGGGTGCAAAAGATGTCCAAAATCTTTTACATATGGAGAGTCTGATAGATGAGGAACCCTGTTAGAATCTAACAGAAAATGGATTTTGATACTAAACAATCATTCAAGTTGGAAGCCTCTTTTTTGAACACGGAGTGAGGCAGGACATGGAGACCACTGTGGAAAATCTATTTACAGCTCTACCCCCAGGTGCCTCCTTCTACTAAACAGAAATAATAACTGGGAAATATTTGTGGAAGATGAAGTGTTGCTGCTTGAGTGGAGTTTAAAAGCAGCATTGGTGGGGAACATGGATACAGGAAGAATTTGAAGAAGTCACTGTACAGCCCAAGGAAGTTAGGCTGGGTGTGAGCATGAAGACCCACCATGAAGGGAAGGTGCAGTGAAATTCTCCAAATTCTGTAAGCTGTGGAGTGAATCAGTTGGGTAGAAAAGCTGGAGAGTTTAAAGAGTCTTTTTATTCATGATTGTATTATTTCCTTCATATTTATTTGCAGAAAACATTCTGTCACTTTCTTATCACAGACTTCAGGCCTGTGTTGTTGGTCACAAGGTAACGCTACAGTTTTAATGGCTCGAGTCAGCTGGAATCTTTTAGTAACACAAAATGAAAATACAGCAACAACAGACTCCTTGTTTTACTGTAACATTTCATCTCATAGGCACAGCAAGCCTGTTCACTACATCAAGCAATAGAACACACAGGATTTATGCTGTATGCCTCCTGAAATTAAAGGCATCTCTGCAGGGATGTAGAGGTTTTTTTCAGTCTTTTTAAAACTGACCTCTACAGGTTGTTTTGAAAAGACTGAAAAAGAGAAGTTCAATCCATTTCTTTGCTTCCCTCCAAAAGCCTTTGTGGAAATTTGGTCAGGAGAGTTACACAGAGGACCATCAACTGGGATAAGCCGACTTCAGTTCAAGACCTGGTCATATTAATTGGGAGAAAGCATTTAAAGTTAAAAAGCCAAAGTCACAGACATTTTAAAAGTGCCAGTAACTGTTAGGTGTCAAATAGGGTCAAACACAATAGAGAGGACTCCACCATCACTATGTAATGGAGGCCTCTTCAAAAGCTCCTTTTAAATTCATTTTTATTCAGCACTTTGTACTGCTAGAACAGACTAGAACCAGGGACTGCACAAAAAAAAGGCCACTTTGCAAACAACCCATCATTCCCTGTGAAGGAACATCCTGAAACACTCCCAGCATTTACACTGAGCAAGGCACTGTGGGTCTTGGAACAGAAAATAAACACAGAAAATAAACTTGTAGGAATCCTTAATGAGCAGGGAGGGGAATCCCATGGCCTGCTGTGGTTTTGGGATGGCTGCTGCAGATCTCACTGAAGTACTCAAAGCACCTTTCCTAAAGTGTGAAAAACTTTGTTATGGTCTGTAAGCCCAAAACCACCTTTTCTCACTTTTATTTTACAAAGGGCTTTCCTGCTCCAGCAAGAGGTACAGACCCAAATCTGACTCCTATGTGGATTTGAGATGGACATGTTTTTATACCCTTTCGTTATATAACTATATATATTAATTATTAAGCTCATATTGTTCTATTCTATACGTTGATCTTACCCAAGCATGAATTCTTGTAGTTTCCATCAGGCCCCCCAAATATCGTTTCTCATGATTCTTGTTGAAGATAATAATCATATTCCATCACCAAGCAATCATTACAATTAACAACCACATCATTTATCATATGATGATTATGCAGGTGCAGTTTCACGTGATTTAGTAAAGACAAAACCTAACCCTTGTTTCCAGGGCCTACGTAGTTTTGGTTCCCTCTCCCAGGCCTATCCAGGCCCAACCTCTATTTCCACCTCCCCTGAATCTATTGTATACAGTTCCCATGATTTTTAGAAACACTTTAACCCTATGCTATCATTTCCACTCTGTTATTTACACTCTGCTCCAGGCAAATCATGGCAATAAAGGACAATTTTCAAAGGCACCGTGTTTGCAGGGAGGAACCTTAAAGGGAAGAACTCAAGAAATTATCACTTAGAAATCCTGTGTCATGAGCAGTCTCTCCCTTTCTCTGTGCTTCTCCATGCAGAATACAAAAATACTGACAGTTGTTTAGCTATTTTTAACGATGCTTTAACAATTAATGTATTACATTGTTATTTAATTGTTACCAGAAGTAAGAACAGGCCATGATTTTGTGAATATGTGAAGACCAGACTAATTCCTTTGAAAAAGAACCGTTTAGACCGTGTAGTTTAAAGCTGGCAGAGCAGAATCACTAGAGAAGGCTGAGCAAATAAACAACAAAAATATTTGGACAAGAAACAAAAGACAACAGACAGAAGAACAGCACCAAGACAGAAGCATTTGCTTTTCAAAGCAGCAAAAATATGGAGAGTAGGAAAGACAGGGGGAAAATTAAAAAGTAAAATAGGCAGGAAAAAAACAAACATAAAGTAATGGATAAACTGTATTAGAGAATAGGGGGAAAAAAAAGAGAGAAAAATAAAACTAAGCTAATGTTTGCTGCAAACAGAATTCAGTGTAAATGTGCTTCCATTTGCTGAACTTCCGAGGAACAGAAATCCAGGGATTTTTACCTGGAATCTGGCTTTGGGTAATACAGGATGCAGTGAAATTCCCCAGCCTGAATGATGTTGTCTATGTATATGAGGATAGAAGCTTTTGCTGCATCTGACTTAGACTGGGAGTTGGCTTTACATCCAACCTGAAGTTAAAAGCAGGAAAAGTCAATCAGATCTTCCAATTCTGACATTTTTCCAACACAGGTCTCTTTCTGAGCCAGAAACCCAGGTCAGTTAACAGGCTGTTAATGTCTCAGTAGAATCTCTTTCTTAAAATCTTAAAAATTTAGAACCTTAAATCAGAAGATCTTAAATCTTAAAATTCAGCAGAATTCAGGTTAGAATCTTTAGAATCTTAAAAATGAAGAGCAAAATTCTAAGTAATCAAAAGATGAGGACTTGGTAGTGGGACAGGAAATGCCCAGGATGTCCTGTCCTCCTGTGCCCTTCTCTCACAAGAAAATCTTTGCGCAGATTTTTGCTGTAGGTTCTTTGACAAACAACAGTGATCCATTCCAAAATTATCTCCAAGCACCTAATATATGCAAGGAGAAAATGTGTATTGGCTTCTGAGGTCCTTGAACTTCAGATTATTTCATTTGATTCACCTATATTAGACTAAAATTTTAAAGTAGATTGATGGCAATTCGGACTGCAGAGCACAATCTGTGTTACATGAGTCAGGAAACCACGCAGGGAATTTTTTATAGAAGCAGTGGAGACCTGAATTTTGGCACCTTTGGGTTGGCTGGCAGGCTTGAAGGGAACAGTGGCACACTTTAACCTCTGAATTCTGGCTTGCACTGGATGCTTACACAGCTCACCTGTGTAGCCAACATTCAATTTTGCATATTTCAGCTGATAACACACTGTGGTGTATAAAGCATTAGAGATTTCCAGCTATCTGCCACAAGACATGTAGGTCACAGAAACTCAGTGTCAGATAAAAGGAGCTAAAGCTGATCTCTCTTTTGTCTCACAGATTACAAGCTATCCCAGAGTCTAAAAGAAGATGTGTAAATCCTGATTATTCAGGGCTGCCAGGAGTATCTGTTTCTTGCACAAAGAAACACCTGGCACAAAATAAACCTGAATAAATCCAATGTGAATACTTTTTAGAGGACTTCCTGAGCAGTGTCTTCCCCATCTGTTCTTCCAGGGCGATGGCAAGCTTTGAATCATACTTAAATTATTATTTAATTAAGATGATAGACCAAAAATAATTGACTACAGAAGGCTTCCCTCCAAACTGCACATGGATTAAAACCTGATCCTTTACCCACAGACAAGGTCCTGTTGGTGGTGATTCAGACATGCACCATAGGGATTCTCCTGCCATATAGAGGCACACCTAGAATTAATACAGAGATACAAGCTTGTGCAAAATGTGGCTGCTCAGAAACACTCAGGAGCCTTTCTGCACCTAGAAAGGAACAATTTGTTTCATGTTCCCTTGTGGATATTACCTTATGCTCCTGGTAGATTCCAGCCAACATTTATTCAAGCTGAAAATCTCAATCCCAAACTCCAACAGAACAAGTCCCACCTTTATCCATCGAGGGCTGCATTCCCTGGGGACTCTGCAGTGTGTAAATGGGACCTTTGGTGGCTGCAGGTCCCATTCTTGTTGGGAAGGATTTCTCAGAAGTATTTATTGAGTCTGAACTCCTTCACAGCTTCCCCAGCCAAAAGTACACTTCCACAGCACATGGCACATAAAAAATTACTGTTCTCCAACCTTGGATTTCCTTACCTAGGGGACAGACCAAACTCAAATGCTAATAGCAATTGAGAGGATGTGACCTCCTTAAGTATTATTTAAATAGTGTTTTGCAAGAATAAAATAAAATTGCAGTATTCTAGGTTAGATGAAAATAATCAACCTATTTATGTATTTAGTTCACAGAAAAAGTTTTTCACTTGTGTTGGTCTATTTCATGTGTCTGAAATCTAAATGACCTTGACATAAAAAGAGAATTTTTGACAAAACATAATTTACCAAACAATAAAAGCTTCTAAATTCAAAGGGAACATCAACCACACAATTGGCTTAAATACACTGAGCAATTTCCCTTCCTAAATTTTGGCTTGAATACCATTTGACATACTTCCAGCAAAAGGCAACAAAATTAATTCTCTGCTTGTGCCCTGCACGAGCCATGTGATTTACTCAGAGGGAATAGAAGTTTTCTCCAAGTGTTGGATAATGGACCATTTCCATCAATCACCGTGGCATTCTCCTCCAGTGACTTCCTGTGAAGTCTCTGAATGATCCTGCTTCCTCCCTCCCTTCAAAAGGCAACTTGAGTTTTGTTTAACCTCCCCAACCATCAAACACAGCTCTTCTGTTAATCTGTCATCTACTAATCAAGGCTCCATCTCGAAGGGCCCTGAATATCCATTAGCAGCTGGAATGCTGCACTGAAATCCTGGTTCCCAGCAGCAAAATAACAGGTTTTGGAACTATTACTGGTCTAGGGTGATTCTTCTTCCACACATGCAGGTGCTAGTGTGAGTAATTTTTAACAGTTGTAGTGTAAAATGCGGCATAAATCCCAGAAGTGCTAATGGAGAACCATCTCATCCATTGCTCCAATAGTAAAAAAATCAAAAACCCAATCCTTAATAAAGCCAAGAGTTTTTAAGGAGTATAAAGGGTATTTATCAATATGTCTCTGACATAGCAATTGAAAATATGGTACATTCCAGTTATGGACACAATGAAAATACTGCTTTGAAAATGAAAACCAGCTTGTTTTGTGCTGGTTACAGATGAAATATTGGAGGAAGCGTGCTGCTGTGCCTACATAAAATGACAGATAAACCTTAGGATGACAAATTACAGTTCAGCAGGTAAACAAGATTTATCCATATTTTCTAGATGAAAGTGGTCCTTCTTAGGGTGGCTCAGCAACTACTATTATTTTTCAAAATCTCCATGTATTTCAAGGGTTTTTGAAAGATGGCATGGACTAATATATCTTACATAATCTTTATTACCAGCATCTTATTCATACGGTACTAATTTTGCTCTATCCTGACATACAATGTGCAAATCAGGGACCAGTTTTCCTCAATTCATATTTCCCTAATTTTTTCATTTGTCAAGTGAATTCAGAACTTCTCTGCTCTCAGTGTTTTAAGGAGAGAAAATTAAATTTTGCATAGACCTCAATCTCAAACATGCTGTGCTTTCTACACATTTTAAACACATTTTTTTGACAGCATTCTTTTTCAAACCTGTTTCATAGAGTTATCCTAACAGTTTGTGCAACTTCACAATGGAGAAGCAGTTGGGAACAGTTCTTTTACTACCTTATATAAATGATCATTATATTATGTCATATACTATAATGATATGATTATATTAAATGTTCTTTCACTTCAAAAATGTACAAAAACCCACCCAAAAATGTAAAAAATTCTTTCCCTCCCCTCTTTCTCCCAAATGCTTTCAATTTCATCAGCAGGTTGCAGGCTAAAGTACATACAACATACAACAAAGTGCACGTAGCAAACTCCATTTCAGGAATTTTACCAACACAGAGATTTATGGCTGTCACTTTATGCCGAAATTCTCCAACATCAAAGAGTGGTGTTAAAGCATGAGTGACAGCCAAGGCAACAGCTGTATGGATAAAATATGGTTGTTTTAACACCTTCCCTCTTGATGTAAAGAAGGTCAAGGGATGTTGCTTTCATCCCCCTGTGGTGTTCTGGGTGAGTGTAAGTTCATCAGTAAAGCTTCAGAAAAGGAGTTTCTGAACAGTCCCTGTTAACTGTGCACAGAGGGGTGATGGGGAGAAAAAAAAATAAAATCTGAGCTTCCCTTCATTGACACTGTGAAGATTAAAGATTGGGAAAAGCTGCTCTCAGAGGGTCCTGCTCATTGGGATTCCACATATCAAAACCAGGAGCTTTCTGGAACTCTGGAAACTCACTCCCAAACTCACAGACAAGCACACAGTATCAAAGATGAAAGACTGCTGACTGCTGTGCAGTTAAACCCTCTAATTTACTTAGCATATTCTCTTTCTGACATCTCCTTGCAGCTGTTCATTGCAAATGATCCAAGGCAACATTCCCGTGCTTTGAGACAAGCATGGCAAATTTGAACTAAGGAAACACTTTTAGGGAGAGGTGAAAAACATCTGAACTCGAGAGAAAAAAGATTAACACCTCCCAGTTCTGAAGCATTCAAAATGTATGCACTGATTCTGTAGTTTCTACAAAAGATAAAAGCCTGTGCATGAAACTTGAAATTAGTGAGATTAAAGAGTAAAGAATTTATGCATTTCTTTTAGAAACAAGGGCAAATGTCAGCCAGTGAATTTATACATGTGATTTTGTCCATGCTGCGTTTGCATTACATCATTACACTGAGTTCAAATTTACTTTGGGGAACAATATAAAATATAGGTGAGTGCCATTATGAAGTGGGTGAACAAATGCTGAATGTAGCCTAGAGAAAGTGGATTAACAGCATCTTTATAAAAGGGCCAAATTAAAGGAAAATGAGAATGGAGGGAATGGGGAAGTCATCTGGGAGCATACTCTTTTTCTTTGGCAGTTCCTAGTGAAAGGCTTGGAGACATCCTGATCACCAAGAGCAGTCAGGATGCAGACAGCTCAGTAACACCCCTCCAAAGCCCACCTGGGACCAGGGATCCAGAGAAATGGGACTGAGGGGATGCTAAGTCACCAGGGCAGGACTTGGTCAGCTACAGCTGGTATCTGCAGACTGCCTTGACCTGCAGTGGGTTGAAGGATAATGTGTTCTGGCACTTCCTGACCTCTGCACGTTCTGTTTGGATTTGTAAAGTTCTGCTTCATTTTGCTTTTGTGAGCTACATTTCAGAGACTCAAGAAGCAAAGTAACTAATAACTAAGATTTTAAAGCTGGAATCCTCTTTGAGTTTTGGTCATGTCATCCTATAAAATTTCCCTTTCCTCAAAACCAGTTTGTGCCTTCTTGCTTCCAATGAATCCCATCTGTTTAACAGAACAAAACATGAAATGAAATACAGTGTGTTGAATGTGAGTCTGAAAATCTTCAAGTAGCAATTGATACCAATCATTTTATTCAAATGTAATTCCTGGAAATCTTAAGAAGGAAGAGCTGTTATTTCCCATGGCACCTCACAAGATGTGTATGCCACCCAATGGGTGCGTGTGCTCTACTTTGTGCATCTTGTGGTGAAGACTCACTGACACAAAGGCACCAATGCAATCAGCCATGCAGCTCTTGGTGCAATATTTCTTTCTGCTCTTTCCCAGTCTCCTCCTGTTATTCCAACCTGCCAAGCTGTCAGGGAAACAGTGTCAGTTGCAGCTCTTATGTTGGTGTGTACCCAGGTGCTCTCAAGTTTCCTTTGGTGTAAGTTGGTTCCAGCTCAGTCTCCTGGCAAGCCTTACTGGGATAATCCCCAGCTTCCCCAGCCCTTCACAACACCTCTAACAAAAAATTAACAACCTGAAAGCTTCAAGCTACTCATTTCTCACAGCTCCCTCCCTCTGGGGACCCTGGGTTACACTGTGTCACTGTTGTAGTGACCAGGCTGGATGACACATGTGCCATAGAGGTCCTATGAACCTCCACTTTGGACATACCAAGATATAGAAGGGTGTAATAAAAAAATTAAATTAACATCCCTCCATCCCAAAGCCTCACTTTCTTCACTCCTGAATGGCTTTGGAACCTCTGAATGGCTCTGAACACTCCTGAATGGCCATGAACGTCTACGTTGGACATACCAAGAGATAGAAGGGTGTAAAAAAAAAGAAATTAAATGAATACCCCTCCATCCCAAAGCCTCCCTTTCTTCACTCCTGAATGGCTTTGGAATGTAGCAGAACGTTCCAGTGATGTCCTTTGGCACACAGTTTTCTGTCTGGGCAGCAATGTCCCTCCTGTCCTCCAACCACATTGCTCCAGCTCCCCAAACACTTCAGAATTATTTTGATTCTACCACTAATCGTGGTTTCTTTGCTTTGCTCCAGTTTCTATTAAATTCTCCTTCTTCTCAAGAGTCCCACCTCTGCAGGGGAAGAGGACACAGGAATCTCAGCCCATGGGTTATTTTGTTCTAAGTGAATTATTACCATCAATTGAGAAGACACCTGTGAGCAGTAAACAGCTCAGAGGCTGACAGCTCAGACCTGCTCTCTGAACCAGCAGCTACCACAAAACTCAATTTAAAAGCAGTCACTCAGCCCAAATTAATTATATACAAGGCCAGGAGCAAAGAGCAGAATGATCTACTGGGATCTCCTGAAGGCAACCTGGCTGAACTGAAAAGCAACACTGGTAAATTTTCCCCTGCCCTCGCCCTTTCCTTCTGACCACGCCGTAATTGCCAATGAGGCAGAGCAATTTAACACCAGGCACCTGATCAGAGCCATTGCAGAGGACTAAGGGAGAGGGAAAACACAACCTTGTAACACTTGCCCACAAGCCTTACCCTCTCTGTCTAAAGTAATGCTATAAAAAATAAAATTCCAACCTTTTCAACACCATTTCCAAAAAACATCTATGAAGAACAAACGTGTCCTCGGAAATGCCAGTGAAAAAAATATGATAATTGATTCCCTCAGAGGTTTATGATACTCTGCCATTGGTCCTAAACAAGATTTTGCTCCAATGTGCACAAAGCTAACTCTGTAGGGCAGCTCCCCACTCAGCAGATATCCTAAGGTACACAAGAGTTATTTTCATGTTGTTTTCCAGACCCAAGATTTAAAAATAATTTTCTCAAATCTCACCAATCCCATAGAGATATCAGGCCCTTACACAGTGAGTCAGCTGCCTCTTGCAAACATGACTCACAATGTGGAGTAAACCCCTGCTTTCTTATAAAATTCACAAAAGGGAAGAAAAGGAGGTAGAGCTCCCACCACCATAACTCACCACCTGTTTGCTCTGTGCCTGTCAGGTAAGCTGGGAAGACATTGGAAAAAATTCTGTGTTAATTTCTTGCACAACCCCGTGCAAACTGTAGGCACACATCTAAAATTCGATCTCATTATTGGCACTAATTTATTGACAGCAGATAGTTCACTGCAGGTGTCAAATCTCAGTCCATCACTTGGCCTAGGAGAAAATACTCAGAGGGAAATTCTCCTATCACTCTCCAACCTGTAAAAACAGCTGCAACAGCTGCCAACGAGAGAGAGAGGTACTTCTGGTGATCCATAAGTGTCTTGTTTTGTTATGTCTTCCTGTGCTAACTGCTCTTTTGCTTGGCAGATCATCTTTACTTCCCCCTCATTCAGTTCAGTTTCATGGTGTATTAGTGTCTCCCTTATCAGTACCACATTTCCTTCCAGCTAACTTGCATCTTCATAATCAATAATTTTTTCTTCTCCCTTTCCTCTTCTCTCTCCTATAGTCTAACTGGAACTAGTCTGATATTTGCTGACATCAATGCTGTGGATTTTAACTTAAACTCCCACCAATACCACTCACCCCTGGCTACTACAAGAGAACATAAACCCATCTCCGTATGTTTCTGCACTGGTAATAATAGCTGTTTTCTAGGCTAGAAAATAAATAGTATTAGCAACAACTCACAGAATCACTAAGTTGGAAGAGACTTTCAAGATCATCAGGTCTTAGATCTTGATTCAAATCCTCCAATGTATGGTTACACCATAGAGTTGCTTAAATGACACATGCAAAAGAGCACGTAAAATTTCATTACTTTTACTGATTTAAAACCTCACACCTGTTTAAATGCCATCGAGGGAAAATGCCTTTGAGGAAAAAAAAATCCCATAAACACATTCTGAGGCTAAATATTGCAGTTAAAAAGTAAACCAGGCTTAAAATAAAAAGTTGGCCTTTTAAAAGCCTGCAAATAGGATCAGATCTACCAAGGACTGTATAAACATTAATAAGTGAAGCTCCATTCAAAGCTAATGTATCAGTGAGTCACGGGAGGACCAGCATGAACTCCTTTTAATTTGCAACCAGAAGGTCTGGAGGTTGAAAGAGGTAAAACAACCCAACAGAAAGGTTCTCTGGGACACAGATTAGGATCTCACACTTCCAAACGTCTGTTTCTGTTGGCTGCAGCTCTGTCCGATCGCTGCTGAGCTGGAATGCTCGCCCACTTTACGTCTTTAGCACTCTAAAGATATTAAAAAACCAGAATTCTTTGTTCAAGCTGGTTCTCAGCCTGGCACATCCTAAGCAGCATGTTTCTGGGCTTGGATATTCCTCCCTCCCCAGTGGTGCTGAAGAATGACACGACAGCAGTGAATTAAACAATAACCTTGCCCAAATGTTGTTGTGATTCAGAACTAGAGACCATTTCTTTCTACTGTTTAGTCCTGGTGAATGTTTTCTACAATTCTTGACTGACACTCTTTGGAATGTTGTTATCCTGCTGGATCCTACTTGGATGAGGAGCCCTGGCTTCTCTGTGTGAGCCACTGGCACCACAGGTCACTGGGACTGGGAAGAAAGCAATTCCTGGTGGAGAACTTTGTCTTCCCTGCCTTGCTGGAGGATATTGCAGAGCTGATACATTTGAGATACATCTCTCACCCCTCAGCACAACAAAAACAGACAGAGATAAAAATCAAGAACAAACAAAAAAAGTTTCTTTTGTGTCTTGGGTTTGTTTGTCTGGGACTTTGGCTTTACTCATGACAACCAATGAGAAAAGCTGCAGTGAAGATCAAAATCCCATTTGTGGTTCCAGTAGGGATTCATCCTTAGAGAAAAAAAGCAAAAGTTTAGGACTTAAAAATTTAGTGGAAGTTTAGAAAAGGAAAGGCTAAGTGCAGCCTGAAATGTGATGTGAAAAATGAGAAAAATGACAAAGGGATGGTAGCAATACAGCATCAAATCTCTTGCCAAAGTAAATGAAAAAGTCAGGCAGATAACATCTGGATATGTGCAACCTCAATTTAGTCAAAATCCTAATGTAAACAAGTCCACTGATAGCAGAAGGGTAGTTAAACATTCCACTGCTTTTGGATAATCGAAACCATCTTCCCTTCCTAAAAAAATAACAAACCTTTCAATTATCAAACTCTAAGGAAGAAACTGACAGCTACTGGAAGGATTCCATTAAAATTTCTCTTTTTTTTTTTTTTTCTGCTTTGCAAATATGTCTGCAAATAATTTTTTGTTTTTACAGAAACTACAAGAGCTCTTAAATTATTTAATACTTGTAAATAATGGTAATATATGGTACAGTGATTATATATAATATAAACACTGTATTTTCATCTGGTTTATTAGACTGATGCAAGGTTACACATTCTGCTAACTTTATAACGATATTATTTGTTTCAGTGACATCAATATTGAAATAAAAATTGAAAGAAAACATATTTTCCACTCTGTAATATGGAATTTCTATAACATAAATGCATATCCTCTTCAAGAATCATAGAAAAATTGGTAACAGTCACTCTGGGAATGGTAACAGAGCAGGAAGGGAATTCAGTCTCTAACAGATTTTATATAAAAAGGTTGTAGAGGATCAGAGCATACATATCTTATTACACCAACCTAATTATATATTGCAATAGTCATGCAGTCAACCCCTCTGTCAACTTATTGCATTAATATATTATCACTGATAATGAAGTTTTGACAGTAATCTGAGACATCTGCAACAAGTACCATCAAAGCCATTGAATACAGAATAGCATTAACAAAATACTTTTTTTTTTTTTTTTTTCCCCAGGGATAACAACTTAAAATAGTTCTGGGGTAAATATCACATCAGAAATAGTTGTAATCACATATGAATCACCTTTCATGCCTTTTGCTGGAATGCGTGTGAAATGGAATAATCTATATATTTCAGCAGAATCCAAGTGATTTTTTTAGTAGCAAAGCTGAAGCCAATCCAGCAGGTCAAAATCAAAGGCTGAAGAACATTAACAAGGTTAGGAAGCACCAAGGAGTTACAAAGAAAAAAAGAATTCCACTAAGTTCCATTGCAAATGATCACAATTCAAAGGAAAATACCGTTCATGCGTGCACCAGCAAATCCTAATGGCAACTAATTAAATAATAAATTCTAAAAATTCTAAAATTCTGTTCTCCTGCAGCTAACAAAGCTAAAAAGCTCATTTTTAAAAATAGGTCAAGTCTCTCATCTCCATGCAACAGTGACAGAAGTATTAAACTGGCTGATTTAGAAAGAAAAGGATTATCAGAACCCTTATTCGCACATGGTTATGAAGAAAAAATCACCTCAGATGAAATTCAACAGAATCATATTATGCTGAAAACACAGGTAAACCTGATAAACAGCACAGATAATGTGAAAATAGGCTACAAAGTTTCTAAAACAAAAATAAATCGATGGGGAAACTGGATATTTAAAAAACTAAAACATGCAAAAGTGAAAAGCTTGCTCACCAACAACTGCCTGGTTTATATGAAAATAAAAATGCTGTATGGTGCATGTGATGTTCATTGATAACTTCATTTTAGGATGTACCTCATTCTGACTGAGAGATCAACTGAGCTCAGCTCTCATGTACTGGAGAAGGTAAAACAAATATGAACTAGCTTCTGGATTAGGGCTGGAGATGGGATTTCAAAATATGGAACCCCTGAAACAATTTGCACAGTCAAAATCACATTCCAGCACCATTTAATAATGAAGGAATCTGGAAGAGATTATCTGACTTTCCTTGAACACACCATGCCCAAATATATGGACAGCGTTTTCATAAGTGCAAAGGCAGAGGGATTTAACTTTCAAGATAGTTACCAAGGCAGCCTCAAAATTAATCATTTTAAAGGTGTTATCTATTGCTTTGCAGTTAGTTTACACCCAGCCAGGACATTCAGTGCATCACTTACACATGAGGATGTTAACAGGGCTGCATTACACACCAAGGATAGCATGCCATCAATCAAAATCTTTGTGCTTAGATTCCATTTTATTCTCTTATTCTCCAATGTTGGAATGCTTCAATATTCTCATCCTACCAAAAAAAAAAAGAACTCAAAATGTATGTTTCAATCCTTCATACTCCTGCCACATTTTGGCAAGGAATGACTCATCACCTGCCATATATTGTGACTTTCCTTCTATTGAAGAAAAGAAAATTCATTCTGAAGTTATTTGATTGTTCATGATGACACTGACCATTAAAAAAGGAACTGCTTATTTCTGCTGGGATGTAAGTTTCTGAGTAGGAAACCTGAAACAGAAACCAGCAGCTCAGAAGTAGCTCATTAGCACACCTGTTCATCTCCTTGAGCCAGGTTTTGAGAAAGAGAACATGCAGAATCCATGTTTTTTTCAACTATTACAGTTCAGATCTTTAAATTACACTGATGTGTGTATTCATTCTTAGTTTGGTGTTAATACAAAGATGTGCTGATCCTGCCTTAATTCAGGCCAACTGGGACTTCCATTCAAGTGGCACTCACAAAGCGACACTGCACTGTGCCCCTCCAGGGGCACCAGCTTTTGAGAATGCTCTGTGTCCTCTTTTGAGTACATTGTGAAAAAAATACTTCCTAACTTCACCCAAACTAAATGCTTCCAGCTTAGAGATTGAACACTCCAGAAGGAGAACTTCAGTTGTCACCAGTGGACACTTCTGCCCTCCCTCCCCGAAATTTTTCAGGAAAAAAACCCAACAAAATTTGAGCTTATTAACATCTTTATGATAGTCTCCACTAGTTGCAGTATTCCATTTCAGAAATAATATATCTGCAAAGATTATGCTGTGTTAAACTTTAAACCCCCTGAGCCATGCTGAAGGTAATCGCAGGTACATCTGTTTCTGTCATATTTAAATTCATAGCCTAATTCAATTGCAAATAATTAGCTATTTATCACCATGAAGTTCACATTACAAAATCAGAAAGGGTCAATATGATTCTAACCATTTAACAAAAGGCAGAGGCCTTAAAAGGAGGAAAGGGGAGAAAAACCAAATAAACCCTAGTAATGAATCCCGCCGTAAATCAAATACAATCAGTTTTGCTTGCCCATCATACCCCTGGACACCCCAATTCCTTTGTTTTTCTTTACAGACTTACAGAATTTATTGCCATTACATATCATTTAAGTCCATCTTTCACTTTTATAGCCTGAAGAGGAGAATGATTTAGTCAAAATAACGTGAGTACACAGCTCTTGTAATACTGCTGTGACCTCGGTTTCTAACACCTACGCTGGAGCATTACTATAAGTCACAAAGTTTTTTCACTTGCAAGGACATCTTAATTATCCCACCCATGACATGAATGTTTTTTGGAAGATAAAGTCTGTAATTAACTTGTTGCCAAACAATATGTTTACTGTCCCTGAAGGTCAGTTCTAGTATAAAGACATAAGGACACTTAACGCTGGGAGAGGTGCATTGAAACTGCCATCAAACATTAACCAAGGGGTCATCCATTATCTACAGTAGCAGGAATGTAGAGAAGAAAAATATTCTAAGCACCATGAAATGACTGGGCTAAAATATATCTCTGCCGGAACTCAGAGGGCTTGCAACACATAAGTACAATCAGAGATATTTACCCATTGCAACCAGAGTTGTTAGAAATTTCACTTAATCCCAGCAGCAGGAGAATTTGCTCAAGACAGTCAAACAGGATTGCTCCTGTGCTACGGAAATCTGTCTTTGCTGATTGTCCTTGCTGGGAGAATTTAGGTGTTGAAACTGTTTTCAAAGATCATACCAGAACAACTGTAAGAACTTCTTGCCTTGTTTAGTTCTGAATTTAATCTAGAAATTTGCATATCCCAGTTTGAGTAAGGAACCCATGATCTGAAAAGGGCAGGGGGAGGATGGATGAGTGTAGGTGTAACAAGGGGTTTCATTAGCCCTGCACAAAGCCACGAAGGGCAGCTCAGCACTCCTGGAACAATTCCTACACCAAAGCAGTCCCCTATTCCAGGGAAATGAGAAAATAACCATCTTTGATTACAGCTCTCCTGTAATATCTCAATTAGTTGTGTACATGAGCTAGGAGAGGTACAAACAGGGGAGGGAAAAAGGACAAACAACGGAATAAAATTCAGGAAAATTATAATAAGGAAATATACGTAAAGCACTTCTATGCTGTTGTGCCCAGTCTCTGACTCACAGACATACATCATCATTATTCTGAATTTCAACAGGAAACCTAACAGACACTTGGCCCTTCCTTTGCTTTACACTCTGCTTACAGTCAGAGACAGATGGAAGGAATGGAAGGCAAAGAAAAGCAGCGAAGAAAATCGGGGAGGAATAAAATCATCTTTGCCCAAGCAGACCCACTCTTCCATCCCACGCTCACAGCATGCTCTCCTTCGTGGAGAGGAATAGGTAACAACTGAGAACTTGTGTTTTCCTCAAAGTATTGGACAATATGGGAACAACTTGTGAAGGAATGGCATATGGAAGAACCTAAACATGGCAAACAGGCAAGAGTGGAAAAAAGTAAACAGGACAAAAAGAAATTTGGATGAGAAAATAGGAAAGACGAAAATGTTGTCTATTCAGATGAAGGAAGGATTCAGCTACAGAAGGGAAAATATAATGAATTTAGATAGGAAAAGGAACAAGAAATATGGCATGCCAGAATCAATGAATATAAGACCTGGAGGAGGAAGGGGAGTCTGGAGACATTCACATCTACACAGTGTTAATGTGACCATTAACACTGCACTGAACTAGTAAACAAAGAAATTCTTTAGGCACGTAGCAGACCATTAAAAAAGATACTTTGAATTTGTACCTTTGATGCAAAACTAGTCAATTCAAGTCTGTGTTGTTTGAAGAACTCCCATATGTCAGCACTTAGATACTGGAATAGCTTGTCTGTGTTGAAACATGGACTATTTGCTGGTTTTCCATTAGGAATAGATTGGATTTCAAATTCCCCCACTTAAGTTACAAGAAGCCTTTCCATCAGCTGGAAACACTTTTCAATCCATCTTGCCAACTTTTGACCTATGCTGGTTACTTTTGGAAGGTGAAACCCATCAGGATCAGGCATGGATAAGCAATTCTCCACTGAGAGCATGTCAAACAGACACGCAGCCTCCCCTGAGTCAGAACGCAGCAAATGTGCATTTCTCAAAAAGGGACACTTAGAGCTGTTCATATGCAACAAAATAACAAGAGCTTATGCCAGTCTGCACTTCTCCTGTAGCTCAGTGTAGGCATCACACATGCTATTCATTTCTGAGACAATATTGGAGAGTGCTCTGTGTGTGTGCTGCCTACAGACCATCTAATTAAAGAGCAGAGCATATTAAAGCAATTGGAAAAAAAAAAAAAGTCGTTTGTTTCTGCAGCACAAAATGAAGAGTCTGACTGCTAGGCACAATAACTGACATACTGTTACATATTTGCCTGAACATGATAGTAGAACAAGCCATTATATGGTAAGAAAAGCTTATTCAGCCCAGGAACTTTCCAGCCTCTTCCTTCACTATTGCCAGTGGTACCCCTGAAGTGCCAGGCAGCTGCAAGTTTTGACTGAAATGGAAGATCTGACTCTGTGGATGGCTGGAAGCTCATGGCACATTATTCTACAATACTGCAGATGGAAATACACCCAAGTCCTTCCTCACCCTCTTCCCATCATTACCCTTCAACATCCTTCCTTTTTTTTTTTTTTTTTTTTTTTTTTTTAAACAAGTCACCACAAGCCCAGCTCTGATGTCTCTTGAATTTCCCAGATGATTTCCTGACTAACTTGTTGCTTGCAGGAAGGAAAGCTTCCTGCAGGCTGGTTGCACCCAGCAGAGAATACAGATGCCTTGTTGCAGCAGAAGGGAAAAAATCAGAGCCCAAGTCATCATCCTCTTCACCACCACCCCTCTCCATCCTCTGTGTAAACTCTCTGACAGCATTCCCCCTCTTATCTTCTTCAACAGTGTCAAGCAAAATGAAAAGGTTAGATTTGAAGGTTTTTATGTGGCCTTTAGAGTAGACAACCCATTAAAAAAAAAAAACAACAAACCCTACACACTGCAAAATATTTTTAAAATCACAGAAACACAAAGGTTCAAGGACTAAATTTGCTGCCTTAGCTGAATTACATGTGCTTTAATACTCCTTCATGAAGAAATACTTAATAGCATGCTTCCCAAAGTGCCTATAGAAGCCAACCACAGGACCAAAATTTGGCTACAGTATCCAACAACGTATTGCAGATGCAAATCCCCACACTTTGGAACACCATGCTCCTTTAGGTTGCTTTTCATACAAAAAGAGATGTTAAACATGAAACATGTAAGTTCTCAGCTTCGATCTGGTCAGGGCTTTATTTTCTGCATTTAGCATCTCCCTGTTCTATTTTCTTTTCCTCTTTCACATATCCACATTTCCTCTCCTTGGAGGCTATTTGGACAATGACACAGTAAGAAGTGCAGACAGTGCTGTGAAACCCTCTAAAAAAAAAGCTTAATGTGGATCAGACTCACGGGGAGCACAGGCTACCACTCCACTCACAGCATGAGCCATAGGTGAAGTTTCCCATGGAAAAAAAACAAAAAAAAACAAAAAAAACCACTGTTACTAAATATTCAGGCTCCAGTCTTTCAGTCTTTTAAGGACAATTCAGAGGTTTGCAGTAAAAATATATGGTGCCTTAGTTTTGCATCAACACCATACATGATCAAAACAACTTGTTACCTAAGATTCATCTGTTTGTCTGGAAAATAAATGTCAGTACTGTCAGGAAAGGGAGAAGTTTATGATTAAACCCCAGATATATCATCTCTCATAATACTGTTTGAAGACAGCAAAGATTCAGCACTTGATTTTTCATCCACCTATTTTAAATAGCATTACAGAGAAGCCATATAAAAGAACACTCATGTAGAAACACCTTTACAGTCAATGTTGTCATGTAAAAACCATTTTTCAATTAGTTTAGTTTTAGGGTAGAAAAGCAATTCAACAGAATATGACACAGGATGACTGGACTAAGCACAGAAAGCAGTTTTGTTTAAACACATGTAGACATCAAGCCAATGATCTGCAACAGCTCAATGGAAAGGTGATGTGCACTTTTCTGTTGTCTTAATGCGCTGCTTTAAACATGAAATTCATGCATTTCTTCTGCATGAAATCTCCCCTCGAAGAGGAGCAAAGAAACCACTCAGTTTTCCAGCATGTGCAGAGTAATTAAGCAACTCAAATCATGACCCCCCTGACAAACCCCCCCCATCAGTCCCACCCATCAGTGAGGATCACTGAGGGCAGCCCAACCTGAGAGTCACTGTGGGATGCCTGACCTACATTATATTCACATTCAGTTGTTCAAGCCAGATAAAATAATAAACCTGTTAGGGCACAGCACAGAGACCACATTCCTCTCTCATGAGTGAAGCTCTCAAATGAGGAAAGAGCTGTTACACCATTGCAATCTAAGTTAAGAATACCAATAATAAAATACTACACCTCTGAGTATTTTGAACACGGAATTAAGTTATTTATTCAAAGTATCAAATAGCAGCACTAAAAGCAAAAGGCACAGGCACTTTAATTTTTTCATGTACAAATGAGTTTTGCATGGAGATAGCTGGTGTCTTGCCATGTCATGACTGCAGAACGACAGCAGATACTTATCCACTCAGCCTTAATTAATTTACTCCCAAATGAATACTGCATTTAGAAGGAAATGTAATTTTATCCTGAAAAACCACTTCACACAAATGGGACAAACTGTTACCTCATCTGATTTGTATCTATTTTCTAATCACACAGAGACTTACTATAAAAGAATTCAAAATTATTCTAAAAATATGCAGCTGCTATTGCACATAAATATTCCATTTTCCTCTCTGGATAAAATCTTTCTGAGGAAAACAGCAGACTTGCTTAAGGCTTGTTTTTCTTACATCTCACATGGACATGCCTAAAACACTCATATCACTTTTCCATCAATCTTTACATCACCTATGTGGAAACATCTACAAGTTCAACAATGTTCTGCTGCTTGCATTCTGCTATTTTGGTGTTTTAATTATGTTGCCTCATATGGCAGAATGAAGTTTGACATTAGCATTAAATCTCATAAATCATCACTTTAAGAAAATGCATTCCCTTGAGGAGAGGTAACACAGGTCATATGGGAGTCCCTGTTTTAGCTTCAAACCTTGTTAAACCATCTGAACTGTTTTCAGAAAGTCAGTGCGAGGATTGTGCCTTCTGAGGCACGTAAGAAGCAAATAACTATATGTTAGCCCTTTTCGTAAGTTTGTTTCTATTTGTGGTGGAAGTTTTTAAACAATAATATTAGGAGTCAAAAATAAAATACAAAATTAAATGTGAATTCAACATTAATTCAGCAGTGCTGGCTCTGGAAGAAAGGCATGATAACACAGTGTCTCAGATGTACAGTCAACATAGTGCTAGAGATGTAGTCTCTAACATTTGCTTCTCCTTTTTCATTTTTCTTCATCCTTTCAGAATATTTTACTAAGGAAATGCCTGATGATATAATACAAAAAGTATGTGGTACCAGTGTACCACACATAAATATGAAAAAACCAGTTTTACAATGATATTCTGTGATTCAAGATGTCAGAAGCTTACACAGGCTTTACAAATAACAAAGCTAATCATGTTGCAATAAATTTCACTAGAACCATTTTCTTAGAATGCTAATTGTTGCTTTTGTAATGCTGAAATTGTGATCCCATAGTATCACACTCTAAAGGGAACCAATCAATCTGGTCTAACTGTTTATTTACTGATGGAAGTCAAGTTTTTAGCAGAAATTTTACACTTGCATGGCCCAGCTTCCACAGAAATGTGAGGTTATGCTTTGAATCTGATAGGGATGCACACAGACAGGAATTGATATCAATCAAATCAAATATCAAACACTGTGACAGCAGCAGACATACTGGGGTCATTTGCAAAGGCTCAGAATTTCTCAGTTTCTTCTTGAGAGAGCTGCAAAAACCAGGAGGTGGAATTGTGCAATTCTTGAAAACGAGGAGGTGACAGTGCACAATTCTTTAAGGAAACCTGTCCTTAAATTTCTGTTGTTGTCAATTCTTTGTGCATTTAGGACGTGCTGAGAAGCTCCTCTCCCAGTCAGCTGAGGAGTGGTAACAGCAAGGGATGCTCAGTTTCACAAATGAATTATTAACAGTCTGCCCTCCCTTTTCCATGTTTTCAGTCTATTGATAAAGGGAAGACTTGGTCATTGCCAACCACTCTTTTGCCCCAGTGCACTGTGAAAAGGATTTCTGCCTGCTAGAAATCTGCACACAAAATGCAGATCTCTGGAAAGCACAATGCATTAGTACCCCTGGCCTCACCCACACCACTTGGGTTTAAGGCACAGAACCACTCAGAACAGAGTGGGGGAAAAAGGTAAATTGATGCCACTGCTTTTTGGCTGAAAATGAGAAATCTGGGATCCTACTGCTGTAGGCAAGTGGCACATGAATCCTCCTCTGCTCTGTTGTAGCAGATGCTCTCAGAAAGGACCAGCATGTACGTGCTGACCTGGGGGTAATGAAGCCACCTCTTGAATGCTGGCCCATGTCACAGGTTAAAGCAGCCTGTGGGGTCCTGAGCTGGCCTCACCTCACCTGGGTGCATATAACACACACTAAATTAATTTTCTCGGAGAGAGGGAAAGAGAGAATCAATATTTACTCCAGGATCAAAATGCTGTTGGTTTAAAGAACTCAGCAGTCTAGAAAAGCGAGGAGCAATCATTCTGTTGGCATGACAAACAAAAGCTTCCTCGCCAGTAGACACTGGATATTGACAATAACCTGGGAGCATCCTACCATGCATAGTAATCAGATGGTATTTTTCTGCATGCAGTGGATTTCTATCTTGTACACTTCTGGGTTTGGAGCTAAGCAGAAGTATTCAAAAATCAAAAGATAGTATTTTCCATTAAAGAGTAACGTTAAAATAATTACAATCAACAAACACTTTCTTCCACATCCCCCACATAAGCTTTACTTAAGATGTCCTAACTGAAATACTGAGGGTATAAATAATGACTAGTAAATCACTCAGTGATTCAAAATGCAAGGAACGTGAAGTTTAGGGGCTTTTTTTGAAACTATTATTTTATTTTACTGCAATTAAGTTGGTAGTGCAGCAAGCTACCACCAAAAATGTCACACCAAATTAACTTCCTTTTTATTAACCGTGGCAGGTCAAATAATTTTAAAAAAAGTGAAGGTGTCTTGGTAATGAGACTTAACTCAAGGACACTAATTTACAATGACATGGGTTCCTCCATTCTGTATTACCTCACGTACTTAAAGGGTCAAACTCTTATGTCATCTAAAAATGATTTTGATCACTCTCTAGCTGAACTGCATTAATTTTATTCCTAATAGAACACCCAGTTTTCACCCTGTCATATCAACAGCCACCCACTGACTGCAGCATGTAGGAGCAGTTCTGGACTTTCCATTTACAAAATGGACTGAGTTGGTATTTAATCAGTCAGAAACACCCAAGAGAACACCAGTTCTCCAGAGTTTTTTGGCTTTTTTATATATTTTGAACATTCATGTTTAAAAAATAGTGTTTCCTCAAAGTATCGATCGCACCTATTTCTTTCCAGTGCTCCTTAATCAAACCAAATCACATCCTGAATGTTGCATTTCACCATTATGCAGAGCGTCTCCTATCTGCTGGACTCTGCAGTTATTTCTGGTTGCTGTTTATTTCGTTTTTCAGGAAAACAGTACCTTTAAGAGTGGTCAGTGAAAATAAACAGGACCAGTGATGCAAGAATTGGCTCTTCAGCAATGACAAGACCAAGTGTAGGCTCACTGTAGCCAGTAGGTACAAGGTAGCACCCAGTCCTCAAGATGATAATCTGATTTTATAACACTGAACATTACAAAATAGATGTTAATACAGACAGAGAAGGCAGTGAAAACAAGATTAAAATAATATGAGAAATATTTTATTTTATCTCACTTTATTCTATGAGGGGTTTTATGGATGCTCAGGAACTCCCGGAGCTGAAAATTGGTGGGAATTAAGAGAACACTGTGGAGAGGCATAATCTATGTTTGCTCTGTTCCTGCTCTTCCCTTTGCACTCTTTTATGGTCATTAAGGGACTTGTTGCCTTTTTTTTTTTTGCTTTTTTTCCTTTTCACACCATTCTAGACACGCAGCCGTCGAAGGCTTCACGCACGCAGAGGACGGCGTAAGCTCCTCACACATTTCCCAGTCCCCAAACTCATTTAATATAAAACCCTCCAGCAGTTGAGGACATAACAGATATTAAACTGATAAAAACATATGCTGCACTTGATCTTTGCCAAGAAGGTCAAGAAGCAAACACGACTCAGCAGCCTCGATGGTTTCTTGCTCTGACTCAGTGCGCACGCTGAGACTGAATCATCCCCAGATTTTAACACCACGGTAACAACAGTTATGCAGCTTCACCACTCAGATTTATTTCCAAAAGCTGCAGACAGATTACAGACCCCAAATAACTCACTCCAGGATCTCAGTGAGCTCATGATTTTGCACACACAGGAAGTGTTTCAGGACGGGAACTTGGGGAAGTTAATGATGCCGTGTGTAGCCTCCCAAAATATTTCAGTCTTGATCTGATTATTTCTTCTATGGTAAACTAAATAAAAAGAAAACAACACCTAGTCCTTCCCTCTGACCGCCAAGCTCCTGCTGCTTCAATGCCCCCAGTCCCAAATATTTAAGGAATCTTCAGTTTCTGAATCATAAAGGTTTAGAAAAAAAAATACATCTCCCCTACAAAAACTATTTCACAAAGTTCTAAAAAGTTGAGAGAATTTTTAATAAATAACTTATTAAAACCAGAACTACTGCTGTGCATTTTCTTAATCCTTGCATTAGAGCATGTTGCACACTAATTCAAAGACTAAATATCTGTCTTGCTAAAGCACAATTATTCGGTATCAAACTCCACAATAAATCAGCAGAGAAATTGTCTACACATGAAGAGTACTAAGTCAATACTGCTAAAGCATCAAAAAATCATCCCTGTGCATGGAAACGAAAAATGTCTTTTGAAGTAAACGAGAAATAACAAAAGATATTTTAGTAACTTGGAAAAAGACAACTATTTCTTCAAAATTATTTTCATTTTCAAGAACACTTTGTAAACAAACTGGGAAACCTTTTTATTACCAACAATATTTTCAATCACTCATCATAATCACTGATAATTTGTAAGAATAACAGCAGGTCCCAAGTAAAAGGAAAGGTATTTTCACAGCAATATCCAGCCAATATCCTGATGTTGGTGCTCCAAGCTGCACAGTCAGCCAGTTATAACTTAATTGTTTAACTTCCAGTACAGAGTTTTTAATGAACTGGGATCAGCAAATCCACTGGATTTTAATGAGTTAAAATATTTTAAGGGCACAGCTTTGTTATTTTGTTTAATCACCTTTCCCTAAGGCTCTGAACAACATTTAAGCATGTGCTTAATTTGCTATTGAAGTCAAAGGAATGAACAGTGAATACTGAAGTTAAGCATGTGCTTAATGAGATTTACTGAGTCAGAATGCATAAAACCCAATGTGAGCACAATCAAAGCCCTGAGGTATTAGCCAAGTCCACCCCGAGTTTCCCTAAAGACACGGGGCCTCCAAAAGGTGAATGAAAATTTTATGTTATTATGACATGTCTACTGCACACCCCTATGTCTGAAATATTTATGCAGCAAAACACATACCAGACTTCATAGGTCTTTGAAGTAACAAAAGAAAAAACTTTGGATTTACCCAAAAATACTAACTGGAAGATTTTGTGGAATTTCTTTGGTGTCAGTAGCTCAGCAATACCCTTTGACATGAAACAATTGCTGTTTTGCCTCGTGTTTCCTCCAAAAAACAAAAATGTAATATAATTTAGGTGTTTTGATTTGGGGCAGGAGGGAATGGAGGAATGGAGCTAACATATACATTTTAGTTATCTGTTCCTCTGTGAAAAAGAAGGAACTTAATCCAATATTACTATCTCACTTCCTCAGTCACTCAGACAAACCCTGTAATCCTCTCACACCTGCACACAAAATCTGCATTGTACCAGTTGATACTTTTTCTCAGATTGAATTAAATTAAATCACCTGCATGCCTTTAAGACCCCTTCTTTACTACCAAAGACTGCTCCATCTTCCTAGAGCAGGTTTAACAAATAGCAACTCAATGAGCTTTGAATGCAGCATATAAAATATAAAACTGTACTTTTCTATTTTCTGTGACATTTACATGGCCTAAGCAAACATTTAATTTAATTGCAGCTTATAAATATTTTCTTGACAGTAAATATTAAAAAAAAAAGGAGGTTGATTCCAGGAGAAAAATTCTTCAGATTCCATACTCACTATGAATGTCCAAATCTGACTTAACAATATTTTAGTTCTTTCTCTTTCAGCTTACATGGAGGATCTGGTTTTGACATCCAAAGTCACTGAGACTGTTTGGGGTTCTTTTGCCCTGCCCAGAAATAATAACAGTGATTTGGAGAAATATTTAGCAATTTCTCTTAAAAACATACAGTCACCAATCCTTTCTCTAATATGCTGTCAAAACCAGCAACTCTGTTAAAGAAAAAAAAAAATAAGATTTAAATGTTGAACATAATTGTAACTTCAAAATGGCAGTCATCAGCACTGAAGGAGTTAAATCTTCCCCACTCCTTTTCTAAGAGTAAAAAAGGCAAGGAACAGCTGTCACTCAGGTGATGAATACAAGCTGCCAGCCTTTTAAACAGCAGGTACAGCATTTGAGCTCTGAATTAATTAGCATTCAGAAAGCCTAAACACGGCTTGATAACTCCGCAAGATGATTTTTGTCCCTTCCTGCAAATTAATACTGCTATTAAGATGAGCAAGGGCACAATGCAGATCGTAATTGTACCCATTAAACAAAGTTTCACAAGTAATGAATTGGAGGCTCTTGCCAAGAATGCATCAAGTCAAATAAAGCCTTGCTGCAAATAACAGACGCTCAGGAATCCATCTTCCCTTCTCCATGGCATTCAACAAAACCACGTGCAGCATGGATTGCTGTGTAAATGCATGAAATGTTTTCTGCACACAAGCACAGGCTGCTCAAAAGTTCATGTTTTTAAAGGTTTAAATAGTGGCTTTGTCTCAGAAGCATTTCAGGCTGCTTCCATCCAAGAGCTGCCCCTAACATACACGTATGCACTGAAAGGGAGTCAACAAGGCCTCAGAGATTGTATTTAAAATTTTGTCTTAAAAAACAAGGCCTCCCTCCATCCATTACTGCTGCAGCACTGCATCAAACTCTGCACAATCCACATGGAAAATCTTCCTCCTATATTTATCATTTCCTTTAAACGACGAGCATACTTTAGAAAGCACAAAAAATGATTGATACCAGAATTTAATGATGTTTAATAAGTGGCCATCTGTCAACAGTCAAGGAGTAAAAAAGAAGCACATTATTATTTCCCAAAAGACTGGAAATATTGGTGCTAATTAAAAGGCACATTATCATTATCTTAAAGCAATGTCTAAACACTGATCAGACTTCACGTCCAGGGCAGGAGAACGAGGGAGAACTACAGATATGAGTGCTCCCCAAATGGGTTGAGAGTCTCCAAACTGGATTTATGACAGCACAGGGATTGGAACTTGGCAAGTAGCTGGTTATATCCTGACTGGGCAGGCAAGCAATCAAACCCAGATTACTCATTTTAAACTCAACTCTTTAGAAGAAACCTTTGGTACATTTTTACAGAGAAATGTAGAAGGAAAGAACTGTGCTAAACATGTCACTTCACTATTTCTTATTGCCAATCTTCCATCCACCTTGTTTCACAACAAAATAAAACTTGTGGTGCCCAAACACATGAACAATTGCACTATACTAGACTGCAAAGTACTTTTAGCTGAGAAATGGCTCAACGTCCCATGTACATAAGGGATTTACATGGTCAGATGGACAGGAGGCTACACAAAAAGGAACAAAACCCCATGAACATGGTGTCTTGAAGCACTTTTGACTCTTTGGGGCCTCTAGGAAGAGGGTTCAGGATGTTTCAGCTTCTCCTGCTGAGTGCTATGGAGGAGGAAGGTACAATAAGGTAGGTGGTTCAGTCTGCTGCTCATGTTTGCCTGGAGGACTGCCTTAAACATTAATAGTCAGTTTATTACCTTTTAAAAGTAGGATTTATTGCCATTTTCATCATTCATCTTGATCAGAACCTCTTTTAAGCAAGCAAACTTCTCCTAACCTCAAAATCCATGCTTCATGTTCTAACTGAGGCCACCAGCAGCCTATAACATACTTTTTCCCTCAGTATTTAAAAAGCTGACAAGACTCTTGGCATTTATTGCTTGCAGAGAGGCACAGTTACAGGCCACTGGCAAATGCTTTCCTGCCCTTGAGATATGAGATATATGTGAGCAAGATATGACTGATCCCACCTCCCACATGGTGGAAATTCTTATGTACAGTCCCAGTTTCAGCAATATTGACTCTGAGCCAGGCCCAGCAGCTCACCAACTTTATGAGGTTTTGTGTTGTCAGAAGAAGAATACAGGTGAATGATGCAGAATATTCCTGTGCTGAAGGTAATCAAAGCATAGACAGACACGAAGTAAAAGGCATGCTGGGAACAGGTGGGATGAAAATAGGGATGGGAGAATCCCACAGAAAGATTGGAAAAATGGCAAACTGAAAAGATGCCAGGCTGGAGAAAAGCACAGCTACCCTGGCAGTCGAGGCCCAGGGCCATGAGTACCATACCTAATTGAGAGCAGGCATTTTCCCTATGGTACTTTTACTGGCCAACTTTTTCACCTATAATTGCCACTATCAAATTACCATCTCCACAGTGCAAAGCCACCTCCAGTCTTCCTCCTCAGGTCAAGGAGCTCATTCATCACTGTCAAGTGAAGCATATTTCTATTTTCACTTGTCATTTCCAAGCCATCACTTCACACAGGTGTGACCTCTGATCCTGACTTTCCTTCCAACACTCCCCTTGCTATACTCTGATAGTCCTCCATTATCTCCTCCCTGAGAAATATTAAAAAATGTAAAGGAGATGTCCCTGGTTTTGATTACCCTATTCCAAAATAACTCCTTGATCTTCAGCATAAACACTTCAATCATTCTGGCATTTTCATTGACTCAAATTAAATGCAGAGCCAGTAATTATTTCACAATCCCCTTGCCCTTTCATACACAAGTCTTCTGCCTTATGCAATGACAAAGTATTACCTACCAGCCTCTTAAATGATTCAGATACTTCAGGTACATTTTGGATATGAATCTGGCATGAGGGGACTCTTAAGTGAGGCTTACCCAGTACTAATTGTTAGCAATTACAGTGCTTTTCTCATGTTGAGCTCCAATGCTCAAACATGATGTAAGCCCTATATCCATACAATAGTCCCACTGATTAACAGGTTCCTCGGGGTGATCATGAGCATGAAGTTCAATTTTGCTGCCTCTAAATGTAAACCCAGCAAAGCTGAAGCAAAAAGGGAAATTCATAGTGCTGTTTACATGAATTGGAGACTGGACATTTAGACAGACACACAGAAATGAAAGAACACCATCAGCATCCACTTTTACTCATGTTATTTACTTCCATACTCACTACGTTTGTTTTAAAATGGCACCAAATTCTTTATTCTTGGTGCCTCCCAGATTTGCCTTCTGACTGTGCAATTGTTGTACATTGTGTAGCTGTCAGAGCAGAAGTGGAATGTATGAAAAGCTGGATAATTGCAAGTTGGGGCATATGGTACTACAGAGAATGTAGGGGTTACTAGGAAGAAGGAGGGTTTTGTTTTGATTTTTTTCAAGAGTCTGGATAGGACTAAAGCTTTTTCCGGTGGGCAAAGAAAATATCCCTTGTTTACCCATCTCTCCATAATTTGAAAAGTTCCTTGCTATGTTTTTTCCCCCCTTTTTCTTTGTGGGGGGATATGGAGTGGAGAGAGAAGAAGGGTGGAAGTTACATTTAACATTAACTCTTATTTACATGACAAGTACGTCATGTAAATAAGAATTAATTCTTTATGGTTTGTTTCTTGTATCTTAAGAAGATATTTTCTCAAACAGCAGGCACAACATGAAGATTTTCCCCCAAAAAAGCACTGAAATGAGCTAGCTGCTGTGCAAACATGTCAGGCTTCATAGCTCACATGCATCGAAATGACCAGCACAGTTTGCTCTCCTCAAAGGTATTGCTTCAAGCTGATTGCTGACTCAAGACAAGAACACAACCCTGGTCGCAGTGAGTTTCTGAGTATTTTCTCTGCAGCTGCAGGGTATAGAGGGTTTTCTGTTTGTTTTGCTTTTTCCCCCCCCTCTTTCATATGAAACCTCAGATTCTGGAGTACAGTTTGGCAGCACCAGGCTGAAATCGCTGCCAGTTTCCTCGGGTACAGAATCTCCAATAACACAAAGCCCTGACTATCTACTTGCCCAATAAATAATCAAAATTTTGTACCACGATTGTCCTTTAAAATATACGACTCCTTGTTTTTCTCTCTGGGCTGCAGCTAATCCTTTCTGCCAACAGGGTTTCATCTGTAACAAGCCAGCCTGTGACATGTTAGGTCCCGACACATCTCTCAACAAATCCCCCGTGCACGGCGCAGCTCACAAAGTGCACAGGTTGCAAAAAGGACCCCAGAGACAGAGCCTCTCTCCTCTAATGGGATCAGAAAGGCTTTCCCATGGAAGATGCTCATCAAAGGCAAGGCCAGGAGAGATGGGTGTGCTGTCAGGGAAGTCCTGGCTCGCACGTTGTGTTTCTGGTGCATAAGCAGAACAGAGAGTTTGTGATATTTGTATTCCTGGATGGCTGCTCTGTCAGGCTGAATTATTGGTCACGTGTTTATCACTGTCATGCTGGAAAGCTGATCCAGGTGATGTTTGCTTCATACTCAGCAGTTTTGAACAGCATTTTTCTGGCTTTAAGGGCTGGCATTGTATGACTTGTTCTTCCCTTTTTCCCTCCCTTCTTCTGCCCCTGCTTCAATTTTATGCTTCTTCACTTTGCCCAACAGATCAAAAAGATCAAAAGAAAATAAACTGGATGTATCATTTTCATCAGCAGTCAATTATCAGAGGCTTCCCTTGGTTTTGCAGGAAGGATAATGGGAATAAACTCCTTAAGAGCTATTTGTTCTCCCCACTTACCCAATGCCTGGCCCTCTACCCACAGCCTAATGTGCAGCTGTGGAGGGGAGGAAGGTGACAAACACCAGCCTGCTCTCCTGCCTCCTCTGGGAGAGGACATGACCTCTCCTGCAAAATGCTGTTACATGTGGCTGCTTTCTCCCACTTTCTCAGGGAAAGAGCTCCATTTTCATCCCATTGACAAGGAAATGAAAAGCGCCCTCAAATTCACTATACAGACACTTGACACCTTGGGGGTTGTTTTTCCCATCTTATCTGGGATTTTAAACCAGTCCCCATAGTTCACTGTGCTCCTCTGAAATCTGCTGTCAGGCCAAGAGCTTCAATCCAAAATTCAATTCAAAAATTCACTCAATGGCCCCAAGTGCTGCTAAAGCTGGTCCTGATGAGTGTCAAACTGCTAATAACTGAGAGATACCACAGCAGCCATTAAATCCAAAATTGCAGAGGCTCTAGTTTTGTCTTCTGAGATGTCTGACAAACACTGTGCCTCTGTCTGCATATACACGTTCTCAAGTAGACAGAAAACATTTAACTGAGGGTACTTTGAAAAGGATATAGTCTGCTATGAATTCAGAATTTATTCTGTTCTTGGAGTGATCACATGGGGTAGCAGAATGACAGAGCTCACCCAGTGACATGTCAGATGGCACACTACACAATTCTGCACTCTTTCAGATTCAGCATCTCAGATCACCTCAACAAATACTAATTACAACAACTATTTACCCTTAGTAATTTCTCAAACAATCCCATTATTTACTTTTTGCAGTACTATTTATGATGTCTGATGTAGTTAGTTAATGTTACAACCAGCATAAAATTTCACCTGGGGCACTCTGCTGAAGTGCTGGCATTGCCAAATCTCTATGGGATGTCTCCATTTAAGTAAATACTGTTGCAGGCACTTTAGACAAATTTTCACACACCAGTCTATTAGTGTTGTTTCCTACATACAAAACTCCCAAATGAACCAGAAGCATTCATTAATAAGGTGCATTAATGGGGAGAAATTTCTTCTCATGGATTCTATAAATCTTCAAATACTTTCAAAATAAATAGTTTGCTTTTGTGTAGTAAGAAAAGACAAAATTTTTTGTTTGATTAAACACTTGGACCTAATTTTTTTTAGGAGTATATCAGCACTCATACCAAGCACAGATGGGAGTAAGTATGAATTTATTTAATGCTCCCTTGCTATGTTCATAGGAATATAAATTTACATTTATTGTATTATTGTAACTAAATTTGAGAACCATTCATCTGGGGAAAAAATGCAAGGAAGACCCACATTTCTGAATGGATGTTAATTATCTAGGCAAAAACAATTCGGCTATGGCCACCCTACCTACCTTGTAATGAGGTGAGATCTCTAAGAAGAAAAAGAAAAAGAACAGAAAAAAGAAAAAAAGGTAAGAAAAGAAAAATTAGGGCCATCTGAACAGACTTTCCCACCTGCTTTCAGCATGGCTGGTCAATCAGCAGTCAGCTAAATAACTCAAAAATTAAACAGGAAAAACTTAACTCAGATTATTTACTAATTGTTTTAAAAGTGCACCACAGTAGTGAAACCATACAGCTCTTCCTCTCATCTAAGCAGAGAAGGCAATATATGCTATTATTTCAGGGGTATCCTTTTCTTCCTGAAAAATAACCCTGACTCACCTAATAATTGGGTTTATGTGTTTATAGAAAGTAACTGCAGCTGAATTCAGGCACAAGTTTAACTTTTTTCAGCTAAATATGAAAGCAAAAAGACCTGATCTGCTGGAGGAAAACAATAGTACAAAGAACAAACAGTAAAAATGCACAAATTCCTTGTGACAGCCCAAAAACTTTAGCTTTTCAAGGCATGTGGTCATCTAAGCAAGCCCCACTGGGACCACATGGCATGTCAACAAATTAACATTTTGTTTAAACGTCAATCAACAAGACCTTTCCATTCACACCCAGGTCAGCTGCACTGGCAGCTGTTAAGAGTGGTGACACTCCTTGCTTACACAGATGCCTGGGACTTGGGGCAAACACCATTCTACTCTTAAAATGTCCTCCTAGAAGCTTACAGTTTAAGCTTTGCAAAATCTGTACCAAAAAACATCACAGTAAAATTTCTGGGGACAACCTCAGTGGTTTTCTCCATCCTCTTATCATCCAGAATACTGGAGGTTAAAACCCCAAACAGCAACCAGTGCATCATGCATTACTCTGTACTACTCATCATTCCTGTAAAGTACTTCAGGCACAATTTTAGAGGTAGTGACATCATGGAAACTCTCCAAGAAAAAAGGGAAAACACTGGCTTACCACGCTGATCACCTGATCAGGGGAAGCTCACAAAGAATTCTGTTGGATTACTCTGTGAAGCTGTTGGGATTTGCAGAAAGGCACCCCCTCATCACTGGGGCAGGATGCAAGCAGGGAACACCGTGTGATTCCAACAGAACAGCAAGGGCCATGGGAATGAGCCACCAAAAACCTCTGTTGAAGGTGGCACATGCAAATACAGGCTGAAACAAACCACAAGGGAATATCTGGGAGGCACATGGGGAAAGGTGGTGGGGTGGAATGAGAAAGAAAAGAAAGCCACAAAGCCACGTAAACACTTTTTCTTGGTCTTAACTTTAAATGTTTGTCAATTTTTTTGGTAGTTTCAGTTTCTTTCAGTATGGATAAAAAAGACTGAACTTTGCCAAAAACAGTCTCAGTTTGTTATGAACTGCAGAGAGCTCACACACAAAGACATTCCTATTCTTCCTCTCTGCCATGTAAATATACATGATCAAGTTGCAGGTGATAAGCAGTAAGGAATAACAAAATCTGGTCTCTTTCACTGTGAGTGAACAAGTTATGCACATAATCCCCTTCCTAGATATTCTTCAGCACAATGTACAAGAATTTAAAAATGTGTTACCCATGATGGTTCTCCTAATACCTTTAATTAAAACACTACCAGAAGTTATAATGAAAAAGGATTGCTTCTTTTTTTAAGACACTAAACCCTCAAGCTCCTGTTATTTTACATTCTGATAAAAAGGAAATGAATAATGAAGCCACATTTTGGGATTTAACATAATTGTAAGATTCTCAGTTAAAGGGCAGGAAAGAGGTTTCATTTTAAAATTTCCTTTTAACAGACACAAGCTTTATGTTCCTTTATTATTACAAACATGCTAATTTAAAATGTCACCCTTTTAAACTTTTGTTAACAAGCTGCATCTTTCCTCTGCCCCAAATGACAAACACAGGGTCTCTCTGAATGAAAAGAAACTAGTTAATAATTGGCCTTATTGTGATTTCTGGCTGCCTTGAACCACCCTTCTGCATTTCATCCTGAATGCAAAATGCTTAATATCATCAAGCTTTCCTGGTGATCAGCATGCTAACTTACAACAAAGCTATTTACTGTTTGCAAACTCTCCCACTCCCTTCTGACAAAAGCATTTTATCATTCCCTGGATAAAAGCTGGGATCCGGGGGGGCACGGCAAGACAAAGATCAATTGACTCAGAGATTCCTGCATGCCCTGTGGAAAGCCCGCAGGTCCACCCACCCACTACGGGCATTCAGCATTTCATGGGGCTCACAGCATCTCCCTGATGATTTCAGGGGCAGCTGGAGGAATTGTGGTTGCCTAGGCCTCCAGCTCTTTGCTTTGGGAATGGGAACATCAGCTGGTGCTGTCTGCTGAGGTGATGATGCCAGGTCCTCCACCGAGGAGAGGACGATGGCCATGCAATGAAATGATAACATCTCTATCTCTTCTCTTTCACACAACTCCCACCTCGTGATTTCAGCAAGTATACCAGGCATTGAGCTCCTTCACACCACAAACCTGATTCTTAGAGACATATCCTCTTCTGCAATCAAAAAAATCTTTCGAGCTCTATGATCACATTATCAAAAACTAAATGATGATGATCATATACAAAGGCAAAGACTTAGACAAACCTGCAAGTATTTGTAACTCTTTGAGCTTCTTTTAGTGCATAGCCTCTGTAGGTAATTTCTGGGATTTGGAAGCTGCAAAAATTTGGAATTGGTTTTGCTTGGATTATTATTTTTTGATTTTTTGTTTTTGTCAAGTAAAAAGCCAAACTGATATCCCAATGAAACAGCACATTGACATCCATATGACATATTATATGACATCCATATCATCCATATCAAGATCACTTATCAAAAATCTGGTACCTAAATAATTGAAGTAAAAGACAGAGCTAGCAGATTATCTTCTGTGATAGCATACATATCTGTTACTTGTTTCATAAAGTACTTGCTAACAGCAGGGAAAAATCCTGAGATCAGTTCCAGATTCTTGATAAAGGTGCACTTATTTCATATCTGTCCCATCCAGTTCCATTCCTCCTGCAGAGCACAGCTCACCTCTGCTGAGCACGAGGACACAGGGGTTTCCAGAGCCTCACTGTAACTTTGAACAACTTAGGCAGATGTCTGACGAGAAAAAAAAGCAGAACAATAGCCCCTTAAGAATTTTTAGACCCTTGCTCAAAGCATGAGGTCTACTTCCTAATAAAAACAGCGACAACATCTCCAAGAAGCCACCAGGATAACAAAGTCACTATTCTAAAAGGATTTAATGAATGTAGGCCTTAAAAATCACAACTTGGTAATACTGCAATGCAACTCCAAAGAGAGCTTGAGTGCAACTGTGGCACATGAAGACCCAGGCCTTACTTGCAGAAACAAAACCTGATTTAAGATTTAGCAGATCAGAATAAATTTGGAATCTAACTGCAGTTAGGATATAAGGATGTAAGGAATTCATTGCCACTGCCAATATATTTTGCCCAGTCGCTCTGCCAGGTCATATTGACCTGGAAAAAGGAGTCTGGATATGTTTGTGCATATCTGAGTGCATTACACATACACCTCCTGGAGAAGGAACAGCTATGCAGGATTGATGGCTATGGACAGTATTTCTAATGGCCTTTTTAATTGGCACTATGAAGATTAATTGAGGCCTTCACAGAACTCTGGGAGTGCTCATTACCACACAGCATGGTGTCCCAGCACACTGTGTGGGTGACCATTATTACTAAACAGTCATCAAAACATGAGACACTGATAAGATAAATTTTACACAAATCTACAAACCCCAGAAATGGAAGCCAACTACCAAGGCAGCTAAAAAATTCTGCTTCCTCCTTAATATATTATTTTAGCAGTGCCCATATGCTCCCAGAGAGCAGAAAAGGACTTGAGAAAGGTATTGAAAACAGGCTACGTGTGTAATAAAGATTAAATCCCTCATGCAGTATTTCTTGCCTCTGCAGAAGTTTACTTGGCTACTACATGGCTACAACAGGATACTGCAATTACCCCCTCAGAAAAGAGGGGATCACTGCACACCTGAAATTGCTGGGAGAGAAGCAGCTGTGCTCAGGAATGGCCATCAAACACCTCAGCTACACTGGACCTGCACAACACCCTGCTGTGCTGCTGCCTTTGCCCTGGGGAAATGCTGATGGGCTGCTCAGTGTCCAGCACCCAGGGCAGGATTGGCTGAGTTGCTTCCTGACAGCCACAAAACCACTGCAGCAGCTCCGTGGGGCTGGGGCAAAGCAGCAACAGAGGACCTTGAGGGTTTCTACTTTGCCCCTTTGGGTTTATACAGTCCTCACCTGGCCATGGCAGGGACCTGGGAGTCCTGGCTGACAGCAAGTTGAATATCAATCAACAGTGTGCTCTGTGCCAGCCACATTCCAGACACAGCATCACCAGCTGCTCAGAAAAAGTGATTGTTCCTCTCTGTTATGAACTGCTGCAGCCTCACCTTGAGGGCTGTGCGTGTGCAGGATTTTAAGGTTTTAAGGATTGCAATATAAAAAAGGCATCAAGGTATTAGGAAGCATCCAAAGGAGGGCCACGAGGATGGTGAAAGGCCTTGGAGGGAAGTTGTATGGAAGAGTGGCTGAGGGCACTTTGTCTGTACAGCTGGAGGATACTGAGGGGAGACTTTACTGCAGTCTACAACTTCCTCTGATGAGGGGAAGAGGAGGGTCATACTCTGAGCTCTTCGCTGTGGTCACCAGTGACAGGGCCCCAAGGAATTCAATTTCTCAGCACCAAGCCTGAGAGAGTCCAAGAAATGTTTGGACAATGCTCTCAGACACACAGCAAGATTCTTGGGGCTGTCCTGTGCAGGGCTGAGAGTTGGACTCACTGATCCTTGTGGGTCCCTTCCAACTCAGAATATTCTGTGATTTCCTCACCTCTGCCCTTGCCAGCACAGTGTGCAGGCTCCATTCCCATTCCCACACAGCCCTCCCCGGCTCCTGCTGGATTACCAACAGTAATTACCCACTCCCTTCCTACTTAGAGGGGTTTTTGCTGCCTCAGGGCTTCCAGAGCCCACGGATGTCTCCAATACACAACAGAGAACCATTTAGCCGTTTATAAATATTCTGTAAATAATCTTGGATAACACTAACACCATCTTTCATTCCCTGAATGAGTCAGGATTTTGTCGCACGCCGACAAAGAACTCATTCTCATTAGAATTCTGCAAAATCTTCTTACACAAATCTCCTGCCAGCTTCAATCCATTAAAAATAATAAAGGTATGGTCAAAAAGTGGGGACCAAAGCAAATTTTGTTTAGACTTAACAGATCCCATTTACTGTGATGTTAATCAGACAGCAACAGCTCATGTTTTCCTTTGCCTTGACAGTGGGATCTAAGAGGACATTTGGCTGAATTTCCATCACGCCCTCTGCAAAAACCACTGGTCACAACACAGGGCAGGTTCAGCCCTGCCTGCAGGTCACAAGGAAGGACTGGTGGAGTTCCCAGGCAAGAGGGACTCCCAAAGTAATTCTCCTGTGTTCATACCTCTGCAATATCCTCCTCAAATCCAGAACCTGAAATAGTGATCGCCCACCAGCCAGCGCAGGAGAAAAGCTTAGATCATCTTCTGCATGATTAACTGGCTGTTCATTGTCTTCCTTTCTCATTCCCACTCTGTAAGAAACAGAGGCTTTGCTGAAGCTGAAACAGCTCTCTTCCTAACTGGAAGAAGCCAGATAATAGATATGATGTTCAGCCAAATATCAGACCCATGACAAGATGGGAGTAGCTGCCAAGAGTACATTCCATAAAAAAAAAAAATAAATTTACTCTCCTGATGAGTTCAGGGCTGTTTCCCCAGCTGGGCCCATACATCTAAAGCCAGCCAGAGATCAGTTTGGGATCAGGCACTACTGCACTCCCAAGCAGGTGTGTGGAACACAGCTACACACAGGCAAGTTTGGGGATTCTCTCTTAGTTGCAAGATTTCTGTTAAAAACCCACACCTATCCTTTGAGGAATTTACCTGCCCAATTCCAGCTGATTTGCAACAAAGGATGCACTGCAAGAATTTATTTTTACATTGCATTTTGTGAGCTAAGAACAGGCAATATCAAGGAAAAAAAACCCCAAAAACCAAGCCCACCAAACAGTTGCCAAGAAACTGGGCTTTTTCAGCTGTGACAGTGGTGCTGGAGTAAACTGCCTTTGAAACATTTCTGAGCTTTGTAATTTGAGTGAGGATTTTATGAACCAGTTTTAAATGCTTTTGGATCATTAAGAATTAGTTTAAGTTGTAGTTCCCTAGAAAAGAAACAGGTGTAAATCAATCTCATTTTAAATACACATGAACAGCTTAAAATTGCATCGTATGCCATTGCTAACATGTAATAGCTTCCAACTCCAAAGTAGATTTAAGTGTTGCTGCAGAGCTGAAGATATCATTTGGAAACAGATGTTAAAGTGTCATGAAAAGCAATTATCTCGGTGAATAAATGAACTTCTTTGTAGCACTTAAAAAAAATTAGACAGGCTAAATAATAGATGCCCTATTCAACATTTTTAGATGGTGTAAATAGCCACCTTTATGAATCACAAATCATAACAAATTGCCATGTTTCTGGAAATGGATATTAATCTCCTTGAAACCTTGCACTCATGACGCACAGCAAGCTTGCCCAATAAAAACTCACGGAGAAAAAAAGGGAAAAAAAATCAGAAAAACTGACACACATGTCATGTTTGTAAGAACAAATGAACTGGTGAATCACCAATCCCAGCCTTTCTCCCAAGAGTACTGCTTTTACAGGAGAAAAAATTTAAAAAGGAAAAAAAAAGCCACCATCAAAATATATCTGTGTTTTGAAGCACCTTTCTAGATTTTAGATCTTTCAGATTTTTAGATTTTTCTACACTCTTTTTAAACTTGAAAATTCATCTGTTCTGCTGTTCTGAAGAAATAAGGGTAATAACACTCTAACTGTGGTTAAACCAATCTTTAATTCAAGTCTGATTTAATGAGGAGTTTGTAAAAATACTGTGACACAAATAAACTCAATATGTTCTCTTCCTTGGCCTCCGGTAGACAGAAAGTGGTATTTTTCAAAATCCATTGACGTGACTCAAAATTGTTTTGCCTCTAGAATTTTTATGGTTTCAGACTTATCTGACACATCATTTTTGCTACCCTCTTGTTAACTCTCTCAAATCATTAGCAGAATTTCAGTGTAGGGAGGAGAATGCTGAATTAAAGAGTCGATTTCAGTTTTCAAGCCCCAGGGCAGAAAAAGGCTGAGCACATCACAGAGAAAACGTATTTTACTTCCAACTTGGACTGCCTGTGCTCTCATTACACCACCTCAGCACCCCTTCAGCTGCTGTGTGAAGCAGAGGTCTATTAGGCTCTGAAGGGAGCTCATTCTTCTGTCCTATAAGCTAAAGAAAGACATTTCTGGAGTGATGAGAACTGCTTGAGCTGGATGGAGAAGACATTTGAAAATAGCTCGTGGGGTTCCAGCCATACAAGCCAAAGCATAAAACCACTGACCTGGGGGTGTGGCACAGCAGATATTTATAACTGCTGCTGGACAAAGCTTTTATTGCCTTTAGGAACACTGAGATGAAAGGGGAAAACAACTCTGCATTGACAGGGGGAAGGGTGAATGCACACAATGGGGTTTTTATATATTACCCAGACGAGTTTCTGCTGCTGTGGAACTTTTGTCATTCATGGAGCTGAGAGGATAATTCTGCAGATCAAATGAAGGACAGAAGTGCAGCAAGCAGCCCTCTTGGTTCATGCACACCTTGACAAATGGCTAATTGCAGCCATGGGCTGTTTGGAAATTCTGAGTGTTCACATGTCAGCTGCAGGAATCACCAGTGAAATCTGGCAGAGCAGGAGAAAGGAGAAGCATGGCAGGGCAACAGAGGGAGAGGGAGGGCTCATTACACACAGTGAAGTAACAAGAGGATTTGCAGGCAGAGCACCAATGTGCAACTGATGCCACTCACTAGAGGTGCTGAGAAGCATTTGGCATAGAAAGCAAAAATCAACAGGAAAATTAAAGTGAATATATATAATTCCTTTTCCCATTGTTTCTAAAGCTACAGATTTTGCTCCAAGGGAAAAAAAAAACCAAAAACAAACAAATCCAACTAGAACAAACCCTGTGTACCAAACCAAACAACTTCCTTCCCACTCCCATCTCTCTTTCCCTTTTCCAAAACCAGCCACTCTAGAATGAAGGTAAAAAACCCATCAGTTCATTACATGAAGAAGCTTTGGACATGATTAAACAACAACAATAGTAATAATAACAATAATAATAACCACCCTCATCAGCTCATTCTTTAATGGCTTAAGATGCACCACATAATTTCTTTGGGGATTGATACAAGAGGGGCAGTGAAAGAAAGCTGCCCAAAATATTTCAAAATTCATTTCAAAAGATCCACTCGATACACCCTGCTTTTCAATATCCTGGCTTTTCATGAAGCATTTTCCAGTCTAACTCCTCTGAAGAAATAAATTCAATTTAAGAGGGAAGAAAGCTACAATTTTCTCTAACTGGAAAAGGCAAATCAATACTTCATAAGTATGGTATGCGTTAAGATAATTAATTTTCCACAATATGCTCAAATCTCAGCAGTGAAAACAGTATAAAACCAAATTAATAACTAAATATTCTGCATACTTAGAGCACGAAAACACTCTTTCATTCTTGTAAAATAGATTAAATGGAAACAGTTTCTATGGCTGTCAAAATGCAGCAAGTCTGAGCACCTTGAATTCTGAACCCTATGGATAGTACCAAAATTGTCTTTTCTTAACCATTTGTTAGAAGCCTCATATTGTATCAAAAACCTTTGTGAAGAGAAAGGCAACCTTTAAAGGTCTCATTCATTTGGGCTGTGCCTCATTTCCATTATTCCCAAAGCTCATGTAGATTTTTATTCATCTCATTCTTTGCAAGGTCATATTTTTCTCTGTCATTTTACTTGTTACATCCCGAGCTTCAAGATCAGCAAACACAGCCTTAAATGCACTCCACCCTCACTCAAAAAAAAAAAAAAAAAAGAAAAAAGAATCCTTTCGAAAAGGCGATTTTGACATTGGCTGCCTGCAGTTTGACTCCCTACAGCTTCGCAGTGAGATCAAGAATAATACTTCACTTTATAATGCTCACCTCGAGATTGCATCGGTAATGAAACACTCCAAGCAGGGATCAGTTAGAACAGCAAATGGCTTTAACATTTCCAGGGAGCAAAGGAATTGAAACACACCACACTTCACATTTGCAGAACAAAGAGGGGACTAAAAAAACCCACAGAAATAAAATCAACAACAACAATAACAACAAAATCCTTCGTGGTGGAATGTCTTGCAAGAGTGAATGTGTATGGCTGGAGGAGCTGCTGTGCTGCTTAAAGCACTAAGGTTTTGTTAACCACAGCTTAATATCTACGCTAAGTGCAAAATAAATTCTCTCATATTTTCTCTTGAGTATTTCGGCCAATTTCCACGTGGTCATAAAAGCAAAGACTGAACCAAAAAGCCTTCTTGAAGGAAAGCATTGCACTGCGATGATTTCTGCAAGATTGTTTGTAAATTTATTCCTAAATTTCTAACCCAGTACACAGGCATACACAGGGAGCTCAAAAATATATATGGAGCAAGCAGAAACAATAAAATAAAATCCAGCCATAAAATCTGCCCCCCTCTGAGTGGGATTTCACAGGATCTCAACTGGAGGAAACAAGCAATAAAAGCAGATCTGTGGGTGTTCACACTGTACACAGGAATGTTTGCAGGCACTGTTGGATATACAGGTTATTTCACTGGGAATCTCGCATCTTCTGACATGTCACCCTCACAGACTAAGGACCTGTTCTAATTTTGATCACTTCTGATCAGGCATTTTTAGATAGCGATGCAGGGACAGAATCCAATATCAGCCTTGCAGAGCAGGCAGAAATTGTTACCTGCACCTTTTCTGAGGCCAGGGTCTCCCTAACATACACAGGATTTCTACTCTTGTTTGAATCAAAGCAGAACAGCAATTTGATCCTCAGTTTGTCAAATTTTCTAAGTGCAGTTTTATCCTGAAGGGTGACAAGTTGAAGATAGCTCCTCCTATTTCCCTCCTATTTCTTGAGATCTCCTGCACGTGCCTCCAGAATTTAGTCTGAGGCCAGAGAAGGAAATGGTATTTAGCTGGTTAGAAAGGACAAAGCCTGACTCTGTCACTCTTGGAAGGACAGCCAGCTACAGACAAGTATTTTTATTTGTGCACATGACATTGAACCTGAGTCACTGAGACAAATGAAATGCAAAAACTTCACTTCTACGATTACATCCCCTACATTCACTTTACAGAGCATGAGGATGTCTCTGAAAGAAGAAAGGCTGAGGACTGTGCTTTCCCATGCAGGAAATTGTCACCAGGTTAAAGCAGGGCTGCAGGGATGATGGTCTGGGTGTATGGAACCAGCACTCCCTGGGATGAGGCCTGAGGAGATCATAAAAGGTGATGCCAGCTGCTGACGTCACCCCTCCAGCTCAGAGGCTCTGGCACTGCCAGTCTTGCACTCAGTCCTTTGTGGGCCTGATATTTCTGAGTCTGAAAGATTTTTAGCAGCTGCTAGCTTTTTCCCAAGGAAAAAATTCTCAAGAAAGCTTTTTCTCAAAACAATCTTGGCAAACAACTCTCCTTTCTCACAACAATCTTTCTCCAGGTGGTGTTTTGCTGTTTCTCTGCTTTAACCACTGGCATTAGAGAGGTGTCGTTCCTATTCACCAACCATGTTAAGTCTGTATCAGAACACCTTATAAAAGGTAGTAAAAAATAGAAAATAAAGCTTCTTTTTCTATGCTCTTTGCCTTCTGAAATATTTGGAGTCTTTCTTTCGTGTCCTACAGTGACAGTCCTTGCTGAATATCTCTCTGTAGTTGTTAAAGCTCCCATGTGTGTTTTAAGCCTACTTAAGGAGAAAACTATAGTTCTAAGGGTTTGGAGGTGTTATGTAACAGTAGCCCTGAGAAATAAAACCAACAACCCATCTTCTCAGAAACGAGGAGTCTGAAGTGATTAAAAGAAATCACTAGACCCTGAAAAAACCTCACACCTTATTTCTTTATTTTGGTGTTTGCAAACTTAAGCAACTGCAAGTGCTGCTATACAGTCAGACTCTGATTTGTCAGTATTTTAAAAGGCATGTAAATACTTTAGATTAAAACATAATGATTTAATACAGAGAAATTTTCTGTCTTTCCTATATCTCTGTTGTGTAGTTACAGCAGATATTTTGCCATATGCTAATTTTCAGACGAGACTGAATGTATACTAGCAGGAGGGAAAGTTTTCCATTAAAGAACATAACTGTGAAACCTAGTAAAAATACTTTTAGAAAATCCAAAACAATTTTAGTTCAAGGCTTTCTTATTATACTAATAAATGTATTCATGTCCACTCAGTATATGAAGCAACATTATTTATTGCTTACCTTCTTCCAGAGGAGCACTTGAATATTTGCAGAGAAGTACAACACATCATAAATTTTCTTGCGACTAAGGTTGAAAATGAAAGCAACTACTTTGTATTAAAGAATTACCCACTGCCAACCAATGAATTTGAGAGAAAAACATCAAAATCACTTAAACTGGATCTTGACTGGTGCACTTCAGCTGAATTTTGTCCCAGGGTTAATGTCCACCATCTCTAGATTATTTAGAAGTGGTGAAAAGCTACATTTCCATCCCCATCATTGTACATAACTACCAAAAAATTCTCAGTCTATTGAATGTAGTATGCCAGGCTCCCAGATGACTGGTTTGAGGCAGGTGAAAACAAAATTCTGTTCAAGGAATTTAAATTTCTTCACAGACATCCTGGGAGTTTGGTTTCCAGATGGAAAGTGAACTTCAGCATAACAAAATCTATCAGTTCATATCCTGGGACATGGCTGAATCACACCAGCATCATTTCAGAGTTAAAACTCAGCTTCCACCAACTCAGATATGGTAAAATTGCAAAAGAAGGAATAAGTGGAGAAAGCTCAGAATTGTACAAAAGAATGATTACAACTAATGAAAGTAACAGAAACGTCTTAAAATGACAGAAGTGTGTATTACAGTTCTGTAATTCAGTTCTGTACAGTATTTAGATCAAAATCTAAAGCATCACAGGTCACCTGACAGGAGTGAGGAGCACCTTCACACAGAGCTCCCAGCTGGTGAAATGATTTGTACTGCTGTGCACACCAGTAAACAGGAAAGGGATAAATGCAGCCATGGAGAGCAGAGCTGGGATGTCAGGGACTGCAGTGGGAGGTATCAATCTTTCAAAAAACTTCTGGAGTTAGTGAAGTATTCCCATCACAGCAGAAAGTCTTCTGAGGAGGCTTGGAAGGGACAAAGCTGCTGTGGGAGGAGATGGATTTTGGGTAATCCTGACCCCCAGAGAAGCAGTCTGAGCTGACTGACTCAGCCTGGAAGTGTAAAGGGGCTGGCAAGAGGGACAAACTCAAACAAACAGGAGCCTGAACTGAGATTTTCCAGGGCACAAATGAAAATCAGGAACTGCAGCAAGTGGCTCTCAAGAAAGCAGATTAGGAAAATCCACAGCCCTCAGCTAACCTCTGTGGGCAGAGCCCAATAAATTGTCTCATGACCCATGGGGAGTTGTGAAAGTTGTGTTATTATTGGGAAAAGTGTAACTGTAATTTCCTCAAAGGGCTCTGCCTGGTCTCTGGGCTTACCCGGGCTAGCCAAAGGGATTATTTTACCACTCAAAACAGTCCTCATTCATAGAATTAATTCCTGATTTTTAAGAGGGTCAGGTACTTGAAGAGGGAAGGTTATCTCTGGGGTGGGAAGTAACAAGCCGGGATCACTTAAGCAGGCTTCAGAGACTCCTACACAGCAGAGGTATCAGCACACAAAACCACTGTCAAATGCATGCTGAGGGGTAATGCTCACTTACAACTGGAAATATTTACTGATAAGGACTGGGGAGCCTTGATTTTTCAGATTCTAAAATGAAGGTTTTTGGACAGTTGGTGTTTTTGTTCAATATACTACCTTTTACTCTGCTTTTCAGGAAGACAAATTATAAACAAAGTTTCTGAAGAACTCTCAGAATTCAGTGAGTCACTGAATCTTTTTAAGAATAATTTAAAAAAAAAAAGGGATGAAACTTGAACAGAGATTTTGGGCTGCAGTTTTCCCCTTGATACCCAATTCCACTGGCATCCCACCTCAAAGATGAGCAGATCACAACAGGATCCTGTGATTGAAACCCGTCTGCCGTCAATCCACAAAACTGCCTCATTCTTCACTCGGACCTGCTCATCTTGTCAAGCAAAGAAAAATCTCATAATCACTTTTAGCACCCTGGAGCCCTTCCAATTCTCAAAGTAATATTCCAAACAGCTCAAGTAGAGCACAGTAGCAGAGAACTCAGCAGCCAACCCACCGCAATGCTGTGAAAGAGCAGAATTTTGGATGATAGAGGCCATAAATTTATAAAATCCTTTTGAGACCATCCATACCACAATATGAAACTCAAATGACTACTTCTCCCACCTGTTTCTTACAGGTTTGGTTTGGTTGTTTATTTTTCAGGAAGAGCTGGGAAGAAACAAAAGGACAGGCAGTTACCTCACACTTTAAATCTGTATGTTAAAAAAAAATGTATTGTGTACTCCTTTAGTCTACACAATATCCTACAGTATGGGCTGGAACCAAATACAACCAGCTCTCAAATCTTGCTTTACCTGTGTGCAAACGTGTACAGGAGTACAAAGGTGTCCTTGGAGTGGAGGTACAACTGATTTCCACCAATCCCAAGGACAGCAGCAGCAGAAGGAAACCACAGCCTATAATTATGCTGTGCAAGCCATATATTTCCATTGTTTAAGGGAAAATCTTCTGGGTAATAAATGCTAACTGATTGGAATCTGATACACCTGTTATTAAATACACTTATTTCTAATACCTCATAATAATTAATAATTACTCATATAATTTTAATACCGTCTGCAAATTAAACTGGCATCAGGGACATGCAAAGAAAAACTTGTCCACAGGTTTTGGAGAACCTGCACCTAGGAAAATTGCAAAGTATCCTGCTTTCAATCCTGCTTTCTTCTGAGACTTATTAAATCAGCCTATGCTACATTTTTAAAATTGATGTTCAAAAGCATTATTATGGCAAAAGTCCTGAAGGCACCTGTTAGTTGAAGTGTAGGGGCAGAGCAAAAGGTTGAGTTCAAATTGTGAGAGAACTGTTCATCTTGAGTATAAATACAGTCAAATAAAATTAGTGTGCTGGGACAGGGCACTGCTCGCTCCTGATGATGTTCAGGAATCCATAAATCACATCTTAGAGGAGGAGATGGAGTATAGAAGAGCAAGAACTGAAACTCTGCAGGATGGAAAGGAAGCAGCAGTGTTTAAACATCTTATCTTCCACATCTGGAATCCAGCAATGGGAGCCTCAGGAACAGATTAGGAATTCATGATTTTAGATCAGTATTTCAGCCTGACAACAAGCTACATCATCTGGTTAAAGAATGCCTCAGTTAGGAAAAGCTTAAACATCTGCTGCCAACAATGATTTCTGCACATATCTGGTAAAGCTCCTTCAAACATTCATCTAAAAGGAAGTTTAGCACCAAATACTTTAGATATTTTTCTAGAAAATAAGCTAGCAGCTCTCAAGCAGAGGGAGTTGGGCTTTTGTGAAGGGTTTTTTTCTTTCTTTTCCTTTTTCTTTTAAAATTAAAGCCACGAAGCAGTGTCAAACTGTGCCCAGATGATGAATACTCTGGCCTTCATGTCTTACTTAGGTTCCTCTGAATCTCAGCCCTTCCAGCTCCACATGCTGCAGGAAGAAATGGATTTTCCAGGTCCATTTCTCTGGACAGTGGCTTATGTGACCTTGGCACACAAAGGGAACTCGTTGGAGTGGTAGCTGGTCCTTCCCAAGGCCTTTGCCATGTGCAAAGCCAAGTCTGCTGTTCACTGGAATCTGGTAATAGGGGGTTGCACACTGGAGTGTAAATCAAGTGCAGAATGGGGTGGAAACAGTGCAAAAGGAGATTCACTGCTCAACATTTTACACTTCCAAAATGTGCAATCAAGAAAGCGAATTCAAAGACAACAGAAAAGGGGGAAAAGGGCAAAATGGAGACCAAAAATCACAAAAAGTAAGAGAAAGCAGGAAAAAAAGTTGCAATAATCCATTTCTTGACAACATACAATTAATGAGATGTAAAAACATTTCCAAATATTAAGTTGCCTATTTGCAACTAGTCTCCTATTCTCCTAGAAATCTGCATTTCATTCTTGTTAAGATACAGCAAATCTGGCTCAGAGATTTACACAAAGTCTGGAAAAGGAGGTGAAGGAGAAAGGTGAAGGGGAAATGAAAGTTGAACAAACCTGTGGTCCTCACAGGAAGTCTCAGCATTTTCCCTTTGAGTAACACTGAAAGCACGAGTTATCTTTATCCAAATAATTCAGCAAGTGCTTAGTCCTTAACACAGGTACCATTTCCTTGCTATTTGGCAAATAATTACACTTCACCTTTATTAGCAGTGCCAAACTCTGGATTACACCCTGAATCAAGGCTCTTGCAAGCAAATGAATTTGAATCACATCCTCTAAACCAATTCCCATCACTGACTTTTCTCTTAGCAAAATCAAAGACGAGGACTCAGTTCAAGTACCTGGAAGGCAATTTTTCAACTCACTTTTATAGCTCAAATTAAAAGCATGCATCATGTTTTTATGACACTAAATGCTAAATTTAAGTCTGTCCACAATTAAACAAGAATGACACTAATAATACACAGAATTACTGTTTACATATCAAATTAGCTGTCTGAACTTTTTGAAAGAAAAGTCTTTTGCATTATTTCACAGCTGAGCCACGAAATGAACCATACATACCAAACCGTGCAGGTACTCATTTGGCAGTAACATAATTCTATTTTTAAACATGTGTGCGAAAGTCTCCCTAGTCCTACTGAAGCTTTACCTCCATAATCACATCAACCAGTAATGCAAACGTGTCCTGACTGGAGACAAGCCCTCATTAGATTATGTTGCATTATAACAAATTCCTCACAGGCCCTAATGAAACACTTGCCATCTAGCAGAGTAAGGCGATTAAGTAAACAGTGCTGTAGCATGACACCATGTGGTAAAATGCCATGGGGAAGGCTTTAATTGCAGGAGCCTGCACTAAACGCTGAGCTGACCAGAATCTGAAGTGATGGGAGAAGAAATGGAGCACTCTGAAGTATTTCTGGGCTGTACATCTAATTCCTTGTGGATGGAAGTCCAAAATAAAGCAGGAAACCTAACGGTGTGCCTGCGTACGCGTGCTTGCAATTTTTTAACCCCTATAAAATTCACATCCCAAGTTTGCATACAGTGCATGTAAGGTGGGTCATAAGCATGTATTTTCACAGCTGTTACCCTTCAGATCTCCTGTTTGCATATTCAAATGCTGCAAGGTTGATGTGATGAAAATCTGCACCCAAATAAACAAACAAACTCTGGCTGAGCCCTGCTCGTCAGGCGCCGTGTTTGGGATGTGGAAGTTCTCATCACGGCAGGGCATGCTCCTGGTGTCTTGGCAGAGAACAACAAATGATGCCTTCCCATCCTGCATTCCTTCCCATCCTGCATTCCTTCCCATCCTGCATTCCTTCCCATCCTGCTCTTCATGCACAGGAGGTTTGTGCTGGCACACTGAAGCTTCCATGTGGAATTTTCCTAACAGCCTAAATAACCTGATCCCACCTCCCAAAGTGATACAGATGCCAAGGGGACCTCCAATCCTATAAACTCCAATCACTTTGTACTTTGAAATATCTGAACTCCAAATCTATGAGCTCCAATCACTTCATACTTAGAAATATTTGAACACTTTCTGTCAGAAAAGAAGAACCTTTTCGTTTTCAAGTCATCTGATGACTTGAAAATTTGAGAGTTTATTGATTTCACCAACAAACTTCCTTCTAGCTCAGCAAAACATCAGGGCATCTGCAATTTTATGAAACCTTCCAGAACATGCATTCCCAAATGATGGCTCAGCTACTGTAGGTGCTGCATACCAGCAGCCAGGCTCTGAGTTTGTTTTCCCTCAAATGTAGAGCCAGACTTCCAGGCAGACTTGGCCCTTGACACGTGCAAATACCAGACAGCAGCAAAGGGAACTGCTCTTTGTGAAATGCAATAAGACAGCTTGAGAGGGATGTTTTAAAAGTAAATAAAAGACTGAAGGCCTGAAGAGGCACTGTGGTTTTGGAGGCTGTTATCCTCTTAACTTTGGATAATGACAAGTTGGAAAACCTGCCTCACCTGCCTGTCCTGCTGACAGTCCCCCACAGCATCTCCAGCTGGGGTGAGCTGAGGGGTTTTCAAGCACTGGCTGCAGTAAAACATCTGAACAGGATCTGTGGAAGTGTCTCCAAAAGATGTGAGGACAGACACCCCCAGGCATGCCCTGCTGAGCTAAAATTGCAATGTCTGGGCTCCTCCAACTGCTCTTCCAATTGCCCCAGGCATGGCTGAGTTACCACCAAGGAACAAGGTTTGAGCTCTGCTTATTTCTAAGCATACCCTGAGAAAATAAAACATGCTGTAAACTAAAAATGAGCCTTCCAAGAAAAATGGTACAGGCCAGATATGACAGTGCAGCTTCTGATCTGCCCATGAAGTGGGGCTGCAGCTGCAAGTGACTCCAGTGAAGTGAAAATAGATTAACTGCATACATAAACTGCCTGATCCTTCTGTAAAACTGAGCAGGGGATTTGTGGGATCTGTAATCCTGGTATTCAGGCCTTCCCTTGTGCTCAGCAGAGATGTCTGAAGCTGTTTCAGGCATGTCACACAGCTATTTTCAGCTGACTCCTCCAATACTGGAGATTTTAAAAAATGCCTTTACAACAATATTCAGTGACTCTAGACATTAACAACTAACAAGAGTTTTAGGGACATGCCTACAGACATCCCATTCCCCTGGGAGGGGAATATTTACAATGCAGTATATGCAGAATTACATTCAATGTGGAGATTGTACTACTGTGACATTACTATTATCTGAAAGTGTCCCTTTTTCCTTTCAATTTGCAAGTGTCTGTCCACAAATTAAAACTATCAATACTACAGAAAAAAACAAAACAAAACAAAACAAAACAAACGTATTTTAGGGCCATCACTGTTTCAATGTTAAAAATATAGATAACTCTGTATAGGATGAAATGTCAATAATATACATGGCGTTTGTGTGTGTAGACGGATAAACCCAAATATGGAAGCATATTTTTAAAAAAGCCACCAAAATAATGCTCTTGTCCTAGAAACTAGAATAGAATTTTGCAAATATTTCACTAACACTAACCAACCAGTCTTCACGTACATATAAGAGAATCAAAGGCCAACATCACAAAACTTCAGAGGGTGAAGGTGCTTCAGGAACCTATGGCTGGCAGCTCAAGCTCTGGAATCCAAAGAGGATTTTCTGCAAGGAAGGCAGCAAACACTGAGAGAGGCTCCACATAACATCACGTCCTTCAAGTTGGATGAAATTCTAAAATCCACATTGTTATAGCCATAGATATTGTCACCAAAGCAGAGAACAGCATTAAAATAAATAGCATTCTTGAAGAGAACTACCTCATCAGAACAATTGCCTAAGTCTTGCTACTATCAAGTTCTGTTACATATAATTAACCTAAAATCACAAAAAGAATCCAATTTAAACCCACAACATTTAAGTAATGTTAAACATATCTGTACTTTTTATTGAAACTGTAAAACTTCCATTGAAACTCTACTTTAATCATCCAAATTCTCTCCAGGGTCTTACGGAGAAAGTGAAACTGTCCATACAATAAAAATAGTTTTATAATAAAAACCCATTTTCTTGAAATACAATTTTATGAAGCACAGTATTAACTCTTGGAAAATTATAACCTAGCCTGTTGCTATTGCATTAAAATGTGATTCATTAATATGTAGGAAATGAAGTTTATATTGGTACATGATTATTTGACAGTTGGAATGCAAAATCAGCATTTGGGTGAGATTTTAATACTGCTTTTTGATTTCAAAAACTGTGTATTTTTAAGACCAAAAACCACATTTGTAACCGACAATCTCTTGATTTTTCTTACACAGCTACCCCTCAGTAACATTACGCTCCAATTCCAAACGCAGTAGATAAAAACTTGCATGAGAAGCTTCAAATCTGAAGAAATAAGGAATAATTACATTATCATAAGGAAGTGACAGTTTTGAAAGCATCTTTGTCAAGTTATTTTGATAAGTGTCACTTCCAGCTCACCGTCAAGAGAGGGAGCATAAATGCCAGCGAGGGAGAACGAGGGAATGCAAAAATTCAAAATATATCACAGGAGATCTTAGACCTCCTTCCTGTTTGCTAAAAATCTGTACCTCAGGGAACCAAGTATTGGTCCATAATCCAACATCAATATTGTTTTGGCAAGTAATTAGGAATCCATTCAGGAAATTAAAGAGAGCTGAGTTAAAATTTAGCTGTCACTTTGCATGTCGAAGCACGAGCCTAACGCTTCCAGGAGACAGAGATACCTAAATTATCAGCATGTGATTTGACTGAGGTATAAATCTGCCATTCTCTTGGGTTTTTTGTAAGTATACCAAAGAACTTCTTTAAGCCAATTGCCTTTGCTCCACCATCAAACTGTCAGCTTTAGTCATTTTGTTACAAAGAACAACAATTTCCTGATCTAAAAACAAATTGAAGATAAGCGTGTTTTAGGAATTCAGAATACTGTCATGCCACAGTCCTTTGTTTAAAGGGATATCAAATAAATAAATAAATGGATAAACAAACAAACAAACTAATAAAAACCCATAATAATCACAGGATATATTTTTATGTCCTCTAGCAGCCAGGTCACAGAAAGATCAAAACAAAGTCGTATTTTCTCTCTGTTCTCAGTTAATGCTGACAGGGTTAGGTAAATGATTGGTACTGAAACGTGCAGTAAATTGTTCTGTGAGTACTTTGAAAGAAAGATACACAGCGAGCAAGCAGATCTGCCAGCATCTTCCTGGGTCAATCACCATCATGCAGGAAAAGCAAATCATTTTTTGACCTCACCAATCTATTTCCTATTTATTGCAACTCATGGAATATTTCTCTCTCCCGCTCCTCCATGATGTTTGTGCTACACTCAAACAGGACACTCTGTCACAAAAAAGGACTCATTTGCTTTTTTTCCACCTCAGCCTGCCTCTCCCAACCCTTTCTGTGTGCTTTTGCCATTGAGGCTTTTCCCCCCTCTGAATTCCCCCACTTGTGACAGGGCTGCAGTGCAGGAGTTATTTGATCAGTCACAGTCACCAGAGTTATTTGATGTGCCATGGATGTCGGAGCAAATACAGTCCCTTTGCTCTGTTCTGGAAAATGTGTGTGTGTCAGAACCAACAGCAAAATTGGGGGGATTCCACATTTCCTGTAGCCTCCCATAGGGCGCAGCCAAAAAAAAACCCTAAATCACAATTTGATGGGCGGGTTCTCAGCTGAAGCACCCCAGTAAGAAAAGTAATGACTTGTAATTCCCCATGACATTTCAGATGATTGCAAAAAAAACCCCTAAAACTGAAGTATCTGAATTGCAATCTATTTTATTACTTAATTGGATGCATTTCCTCATTCTCTGTACTTCCTCAGAGAACAAAATGAAACAAAACAAACGATGAAAACCAAATTTTAAAAAAGGCAGCAGCTTCCCATCTGGAAGCCCAACCCAGCCTCTCTCAGATCTGAAACTGGGGCAAGGAAGCATCACACAGTCCAAAGGAAAAGTCAGTGCAACTCCAGAGACAATCAAATCCTGCACGAAATACTAATGAGTTTTTCAAAATCTTTTGGGGCCTACCTAAAGCAGAAATCATTTCAGATTATCAATAATATGTGTTATTTTTTTGCCTTACCTGGAAGATTCAGAAAGTCAAACACAGGAAAATTATAAATAAAACTCCATGTGAAAGCACTGCTACTATATAGTACAGCAAAACCACAGGCAGGAATCACAGGGAAAGACATGAAAATATACACAGAAGAAAAAAAAAAAGAAGTTTAACTACTCTTTGCCTAAAATGAAATCTGTTTTTTTCTAAGGGTGATATTGATACCACAAGTCCATCTGCTTCCTGAAGGTCTTGCATGTCAAACCAAAATTTACAAAAAAAAAAAAAAAAAACCAACTCTGTGAAACTGATACATGTTTTGCCTTGAAAATTCCTGAGCTAAACCAAAACCAGCACTTGTGTATTCAGATGTTTTTCAGCCCAGTTTCATATTTTTTAAACTATTTTTTGGTCATTAATTCGAACAATGTATAGGAACAGTGTATGTATCTACATTTATGAATCAGAAATGGCAAAGCATTAAAATATTTTCCCAGTTTTTAGTAAGCCTGCAGTAACTATAGTAAATAAAAGCTTATTACTTGTGAAATATAAGGTCAACAGCTCTGGTCTTAAACAGTTGCTCTCCATTTTCAGGCAAGTTTAATGAAAGTGAACATGTCAGTTCCTAAAATATAAATGGCCACCAAGAGACTACATCCACAGAAAATATGTAGAGTTTCACATAGGGCAGATTTTGCTTTTAAACAGAGCTCTGTTGAGTTGGCTTCTACCATACACAACTTGTTGGATGTGTTTAAACCAAACCAGCTGGGCCCATCTTGATTAATTATCATTTATAATACTACGGAACAATTAGAGATACAGCTTTCCCTTAGGCTGGCATCTCAATGTTTTTATGCACACACACCTTTTATGTTGAGAAAGTCAAGTGGCTCAAACACTCTCCATCACTGCTGTAATGGTTTCCTTTGCTTCTTCATCCAGCCTAACCTCTGAGGCCTACTACTCCATTCTTTGTGCATATAATGTTTGTTAAACCGTTTTGCAAAATCTCCTGATGCTATGTTTTTTTAAAAAAAAAAATTAATGCAAATTTATACAATTACTACCACTCAGCAGTCAATTTCTCAACAACAAGGTGCATCCTTGTAACTGGAGCAGTTTATTCACCTGACCTAAAGATCACTGGAGGTCCCAGTTTCCAATACCAGACCCTCAGTAGCAAAAGCATTCTGAGTGAATTTCCCACACACTCGGGACCTGAAAATGCTCTGCCAGGACCTGAGCTGCAGAAATCCCACTCAAAATGCAGAGTTGGGAGTCAAAGGTATCAACTCAGGGTTGGAGAGGGAGGTGTTGGCAATGGAGCCAAGCCTGGATGAGCCCTCAATCCTACATTAATTCCTACAAGTGCACACATGGGCTCTCCTGTGATCCTGGCTCCCTGGAATAAACACGGCCCAGGCATTTTCCTCCCATCTCCCTGCCTCGCCTTCCTTCTCTGTGGAAATTGTCTTCAAACACATTTGGAAGCCATTAGTCAGCCTCAAACAGACCTGGAAGAGCAGTGGAAAACACCAGGTAATTATTTTCCCTTCAGTTTGGGAAATCACCAGGTGGGCAGAGGGGAGGCCCCGCTATCCACACTCACAGCAGTGAGCTGATCCCACAGGATCCCACAGCTGCTCCTGCCTTTGAAGTAGCCATGCAACACCAAAGGGGTTCACCAACCAACAACAGAAAATTTGAGAAAACCCAGGGGTTTTTTGTTGTTGTTGTTTTTTTTTTTTCCCCTGCTATCCACAGGACTCTCTCTTTTCCAGCAGCTGTCATGATTAAGGATGCTTTCTGAAGCTGGAGGTTATGGATCATACTGAGCACCAGCAAGCACTTCATCTCCCCATGCCCACCATTCATCACAGTCATCCCAAAGAGGGCTGGGTGCCCTCCTGTGTGTGACATGCCAATCCATCCCCAGGTATTGCATTAGCTTACTTTATGTCTTCCCTTATAAATTATATAAGGAACAAAGCAGGTTGTTTGAAGAAAAAACACCTTGTTTCTCACAACAATATCTGGGCAAGGGGTGTTTTTGCCAACTAGCTTAACAACACTAGAAAAGGTGAATAATTAAAACTCTAATTTTTTTTTATTGAAAATCCTTCTAAAAATGGTGTGTTAGTGGTTTGTTGCCTTTATATAAATTGAAAAAAAAAATCCATTCTCATTTGGTATCTACTGCTTGGGGCTGAATTCCAAGTTTTATAGTTAAGTAACTCTCTGTTACTTAACAAATGTGTGCATTGTGAAAAAGGACATTTGTATATCCAAAGAGATAATCATAGCAGATAACAGATTCACTTTCATACTAAAAGGCAAACGACAAATAAAATATTAGAAAACATGTTGAGTAATGAATAAAATTATTAAAAGTACCTTTGGACAGTGTCCTAACACATTCTTTACAACACTAAAGCATTTTGGCTGTCAAAAATACAAAATCAAAGTCTTTACATATTTCATGCATTTGTCAATGAAAACTTCAGCCTTTGCTACTGTAGTGGTCTGTGTTTATTAGAATTATTAATGGGTTTTTTTGTTGTGAGATAGGATTAGGAGAAAAGTAAAGTAGGTTTAAATTTAAAAGGTATAAAGATAGGTTTATTAGCAAAATTATAAGAAAGAAAGAAAATTAACAAGAATTAGAAGAAATTTTTTCAAATTTTTGAAACAGGTTTTTTTTAGATAGTGTATAAAGACAAAGCTTGGAATTTTAGGTTAGTATTATATTATCTATAATATATATTATTACATATATAATATATATTTTTAAAATAGTGTTTTATTAGTTTATTTAGAGAGAGAAGTCTTTTTTGGTTTGTTATGATAGTTTTTTACATGAAAGGACAATTTGTGGTTTTTAATTTTTATAAAAGTAGTTGCTTGGGGAAAACTAGTAGTTGTTTAGTTGTACGGTTCTGTACTAGGCACAGAATCAGATAAGTTTTGCAGTTGAGAACACAAAAGTTCTTTAATAGGCTTCTAGCTGTATTTGAGTGATATGGATGCAGCCCTTGTAATAAACAGCAAATCTCTGTAATGTCACAGTCAAATGTATTGCAAGAAATTGTTAGCTATTGCCTCCAGACAGAAGATGCTGAAGAACCATTTGTATTTTTCCCTTTTAATTAGATTATGCTGTGGTACAAGCTTATTTAAAATAAATAAATAAATAAATAAATCGTTAAAATTTCATAGTATTTTGTAAAAAAACCAAACCCAACCAAAACAAAACACAAAAACTTACCCACAGCATTCACGCTGCAGCAAACAAACATATCACATACCACAGGCTTCCCAACAACTTCACTGCCATTAGCTTGGTTTGAATAATTACTGTTATTTTAGTAAGCACTTCACATTCCAACTACTTAATACACTATTCACTGCAAATGGCCCCTTTCTGCTCTTGTCAATATCAATTCTCAGCAACTACTTGAAATTCACTTTTACTTGAAGGATGTTTTTTTTGTATTTTTTTCTATATATGAATTTCTCTATCTGTCCTTTTCTCTACAATATTTTTGTATGAAAAAGAGATTGTGCCAATTCAGGAGCTTCTCATAAATTCATCTGCACAATTCTCAGTATTTCGAAGGAGAGATTTGTAATCCCAGATCCTAGTGATTCCAAAATTAGGATTGCAATTCAAGTGTGGTAAAATGCATTACAACTTGGGTTTAGAAAATGACAGAAGGTTCATCTTTCTACTAGACTTGAGATATGCCTTTTTCTCTCCTTGATCTGAATTGTTCCAAAGTTATCCCACCTGTATCCTCCAGGGAAAGCAAAGCATCACATTACTCTCTGCAAAGCTCAGAGGGCATCTGGATCAATACCTCAGCACATTAGACTGCTTGCCAGAGCCAGCTTTTATCCTTCAACATGCTTCCTTTTAAAATTCTTCTGTTATTTTTCCCTTCACCCTGTTTTATTTTCTCCAAACTGACATTTTTAGTCAGTGCTTGCATCCCCTCTGCCAATACCTTCAACCTTTATAATACATTTTATGGCCTAGTTGCACACATCTCAGGATTGGAAATTTTGAAGAGAAATTCTCTTTCTGTGAATTTGTGAATGCAAATCTAGGATTATTTTAATTCTTCCATTTTCTGTTTGCCACTTCCAGCTATTCACACTCAATTGCAGTAGTGAATGCTATCTGACCTTTGATATTTTTAATTTTTTTCCTTCTTCACTTAAAAATGCAGTTTCCATTTGTCTGGCATGTCTATAGGGTTTCCAGCTTTGTGGAAGTGCAAGCATGGAATGAAGAGAGAGGGAAGGTTTAAACACTCTCAAATGTCTACCTAGCACCAAGTGAGAGCAAATATGAACTCCTTGCTCACAAACCCCTGGCCATCAATCTGTGTCTGTGAAAAAAGACTGACCCTTGGTTCAGAAAGGCTAATTTTCAATAGTAATGGACATTTTGGAAATTTTGCACATGTTAGCAAACACTTCAAGAGCCATATGTAAACTCATGGGATGGGGATATTTTGGGGGAAGTGTGGAATGATCCCAAGTGGAAAACTTCACAACTTTCCCCAAGCTCTGCTTGAGGCTTCCAGCTCAACAAGGTTATTTCCTCCAACTCAGATCACAATGCTTTTGCATACATTCAAAAAATAGTGACTGACCTTCTTCAACGACAGCTTTCAGAATACGAACTTTTTAAAGTATCAAAACCCAAACACTGAGACATACCTACTTATTTTAGTATTCTCTTCTGGCACACCAGTGGAGATCAAACCAATCCAAACTGGCAGTACAGTTTCAGGTTTTGATATTCCAGACGTGGACTTTTTTTTTGGTGGGAATTTATTTTTGGTGAGGCCTTTTTCTCTGCTTGGGTAGGTTATAAGTAAAGAAACATGGGAGCCATCTGCTTGTGGATGTTTGAATAATGACCCAAATGTCAGTCTCTACAGGCCTATCTCTAGGCAGATAAATTAATTTTATTTTAATTGAAAACTTAATTTCCTAAGAAATTGATGAAATGGATCCCACTTCCTACCATGCCCTTCCAGATACAATTTCACATTCTTCAGTAGCAAACTGATCTTGCAGTGCTGACATTAGTCCAGATGTAAGTCCAACTGAAAATTACACCTAAATGAATCACAGTGGAAACTAATTGGAGGAGTTTATTGTGCTCACCAAAATCTTTTCTTAGCATGAATGTGCTATCCATCATTAGCCTGTCCAGCATTCCTGGAACTTCAGGATCAAACTCAGGGCCATGCTCTCATGCTTTCTTTTCCCTTTGGTCTAACTACTCATTTCATTTCATAGATTCCTGTCCAGCTGTGCCAAGGAAACTATCAAGGAAATTAAGGCATTTCAGATCCTTTTTTGGTGGATCTGAATATGACAACAGAATATGACAACATGTGTCTTCTCATTCCCACCAGTCACAGCCCTGCAAAAGTCACAGTCCCTGAGGCCTTGGGCCAAACTCTCTTGCAGTATCAGATACAGGGGGTGTAACAGTGGGAATAGATGGGAACTGTTTGATTTTCCTTACTCTTTATACCTGGAAGCAAAGCAATGCTCCCAGGAGGACAGCTAACATAAATCAAATTAGTCCTGTTTCTGAATATTTAACTTTCTTAAGTTTCACCTTCATCAAACAATGCAAGCACAATTTTGAATATGTTTCAAGTTAAGAGTGAAGGAATAAGAGAAGGAAAAGTAATTGGAAACTTAAAATGATGGGGGAAAAAAAGGATTGTTTCTGCACCATTACTGAAAAAGGGCATTGAGCTTTACTTGTTACCAGAGAAACAGTATCTGTTTTTCTTTATTCACTGAAGATTTATATAAAATAGGCCACACAACGAAACCATTCCTGAAGGTGAATGCTAATAAACTGGCTAAGCTATTGTCCTCTCAAGCCCAAATTAACACTTGCCATATTTACATATTTTCTTTTTGTTTTCCCTCCATACATATAAAAAGTCATTTGGAGTCAAGTTCTGAACACCTAATAAGAATGCAGACTTTGAATACATTGAGTGCCTCTCAATGTGTCAGACTCCACACTGATCATCTCTTGGTTCACCACTGGCTCTAAGGGAAGCCAGGAAAGCTTCCCAGCTCTGGCTCTTAGCAACACTATCATGTCTTTGTAGCATATTTCTGACTGAATTAATTTTTAATTGCTAAAATAAATTACTGCAACAACCTTAAAAAAAAAAAAAGTGAAGTTGATTTTTCACTTTATTAGAATAAGCCATGAATAGAATAACATTCTTGCTGCCCTTCTCTGGTTATATTCTATTGGGTCTGGCTTGTGATGGGGAAAAAGATCCGATTAGGAAACAACCTAATCCAATCATACAAATAGCCACAGGCTTAACAGAGAGTTACCAGCCATCTATCAGGAGTCCTGTGCGACTACTTCAAGTGACACAAGGCATCCAAAGAGCCACAGACTCTCCAAGTAGTTCAGGTATCAAGTCCTTCACAATCAATAAAAGCTTTTTGGTTCCTTAGCCCCCCTTGCAAAGCTGTTCCAACTACCTGACAACACACTGAGCCATTAGGGTTTGGGTGAAAGGACAGGAGGGAGCAGGAGCTCCATCACTGCTCCTTCTTGGTGCCAGCAGTGTGTGTTGTGGTTGGGCAGCCCTCCCACCCCAGCCCCATGCTCTGAGCCAGCTCATCCTCCCACAGCTCTTCCAGCTGTTTCACCTGGCCGTGGCAGGCAGCACAGCCCCATTCTCCACAGAACAAATGAATTCGACTGTCAGCTCAGGAAAACGAGCAGAATTTTGGCAGTAAATCTGCAACATAATGGCTGGCAGAGCTGCATAAAGGCTGAGTTTGCTGCCTGTGTTCCAAGAAAACTTTCATAAGAAAAGGATGGCAGAGGATGAACAAGCCACACTGAGTGGCTGGGGAGGCTGTGCAGTGCATCCTCTTCCCTCCTCCCCTCTTGTGCCTTGCTAGGTAAGGCACTGTGAGAAATATGACAGGTCTTTCTCAGCAGACTTGGTGCTCCAGTCCAGGTGGGCCTGGAATTCACTGAGCCCTTGGGCCCTGCTGAGAAAGGTCATGTTCACACAGCCTCTGTCTCTGGATTTGGAGCTGGGATCTCAATGCCTGCCTTGGAGGACAGGCAAGGTGAGCAGGTCATCTTGCAAAAGGGCCAGAAAAAAAAAATAGGCAGCCTGTCAAGTTCCTGCATCACTTCCAGGAGTGTTTGAGGCCAGGCAGGCATTTTTAAGCAACACAGAAGCAGTTCATACTCTTACAGTTTCTCTATGATCAAAAACCGGATTGCTCCTGTAGGCATAAAGAAATTAAACCAAGCAGTTCCCTTCATTAGGATCAGAGCAGTGCAGGGAAGGGGCTGTGTGGGTGTACACATCCTCCAGAACACTCCTAAGCCATTCCCTCCCAGCATCTCCTTTTTCCAGAGCCATGACCCAACAGCACTCCAAGCAGACAAGCTGGTGATGCCTGGAGCTGTAGAGCAGAGCTGAGTTAGGGACCAGCTGGACAACACGGACATAACAAATCCATGAAAAAATAGCCCTGCTGTGAAAAACATGGGGGCCCTGGCAGGCAGCAAGATGGATGTGAGGCAGCAGGGCAGTTTTGAGGCAATGAAGACAACCCTGTCCCAGACCACAGCAGGCCAAGGATGGGATTTCTGTGCTTTGTTCAGCACGTTGTGTCATTCCTGGAATGATTGCCTGGTTTTGGTGCCCTCAGCTTTTCAAGCGAGACAATGAAAAATTGGATAAGGTCCAGTGAAGGGCAACCAGGATGATTAGAGAATTGGAGAACTTCTCATATGAAGAAAAGGCTCAGAAGATTTAGTTACAACTTCCACTAACTAAAAAAAAAAAAAAAAAAAAAAAATAAAATGTACATCTAGAGAAAGCAGAGGTACTCTTCCCATCAGGATGCATTTTTACAAAACAGAGGTAATGGGCACAAGTTGCTGCAGGGAAAAGTACAAATGAATATAGGGGGGAAAATGTTCAGTAAGAACAACTGAACTTTGGAAAAGATTGCTCAAAGAAGTGGTGGAATCTTCTTGCTGGAAAAAAAAATTGATGCTCAGCTTGGTAAAGTCCTGAATAATCAAATCTAAGTCCTGCAATAGAAAGAGAGATCTCCAAACAAATGTTCTCCCAAAATCCCATCCAATACCATGCTTTGCTGTGGTTCCAATTCAAGTCCTAAAGTGAAGGAGGTAAAAAAAGCAACACTTTTCTTGAAATGAAGGTAATTCCACAAATAAAATTCCTTCACTCAATTCATCTAGCAACAGTAGTTTTTAAATAATCTATCTCCCTCTCTTCTCAAATCCAGTAAAAAAGGACAGGAGAGCAAAAGTCATCAGTGTAACTCGCCATACACTATTGTAAAACTACACAGATTCTTGGAGCCACGTTTCTTTTTAAAATGGTTAAAGATCCCACACAAAATCAAAAGCAAAGAGCTTAAGTAATCATCAGTAGCACAAATCATGGGTTTATCCTAAATGTCACATTTAAGTGACACTGTTACTGAGAGAGGAGAGCAAGACATGACTTTCCTGCAGTATTGGAGGGGAGATCAGAGAACAGAGCTTCCAGCCTTGGCTTGACTGCTCAGTGGTAATCTACAACCAGCTAAAATGATAGAATGCTATGAAATGGCTTACAACAGACTTTTGATGAGCTAACTCATCAAAATCAGCACACACCAAAGGAAGAAGATTGCCAAGACGATTTACTGACAGAGACAAGACTCCAGAGGGAGTGCTATACATTATTTCTACATTCCTTTTTGGAGGAAAAAAAAAATCCTGTGTAGAATCTTAGAAGCAGCAATGTTGAGTTAGATTAGATAGTTACACTGTGATCACAGCCAACCAGCCCCATGCTGGAAGCCACCAGCAAAACAGCATTAAGACCCAAAACTTAGAGCAGATGAAAGTATCCCTAACTCAGAGCTTCTCCAGGGACATGCAGGAGTTGCAGTTTGTCCTCTGAGCAACCTAATCTAGTTGAAGACGTCTCCTGCAGGGGGCTGAGTTACATGACCTTCAAAGGCCCCTTCCAACCCAAATTGTTCTGTGATTCTACAATTCTATTTTCAACTTTTAAATTTCCAATTTCAGCTGTGCAATCTGAATGCTTCTCACAAGTTGCACGTGTCACTTAAACACAGCCCCTGAAAACTCAGTTTGCTGTTGCCTTGAGCAGTCAGGAAAAGTAATTTGACCAGCAGAGCGATGCTCAACTGAAATCAAAACTGGACAGGGACTTCTGTTCACCAACTGAACCCTCTCACAATGTCACTCTTGTTTCTCTCCTCTAAAATCAAAGCAGCACAATGAGCATTTCATTCTCTGAAGTCTCTCTAATGAGAACAAAAAAATGGGGTAGCAGATAGCTCCTCACAGGTGTCTGGCAGGGAAGATCACTTGCTGGGTCTCCCAGTGGGAAACAACAGAGGGAAAGGAGACTAAAAAAACACACACACCGAGCAAAAGCAAGATTTGGGAGATAAGGAAGAGAATAAATTATTTTAAAAAATGAAATAAAGGATAAGAGGGAACAAGATGAGTCTTTGGCAATTAAAAAGACAACTAAAACATTTAGGAAGAAGCCTGAATGACACACAGGAAGGAGAAGCCACTTGTTTGCTCAAGGGTCTGTGTTGCCAACGCCTCCCTGAGGAAGGAAGGGAGAGGAGAGCACATCACCAAGAGCCACACCATGGAGAATTCTCTGCCTGCCTGGCTGCTGTGCTCAGTGGGAGGCACTGCAAGCAGCTCTGCCTTCCCCCAGGTCTGCTCTCTGAGAAACAGCACTAAAGTAAATATATGCTCCCGTGGAAGTTCAGCCATGTCCCTGGAGCTCATTCATTCCCTAACCTTTTCCCAGCTGCTGGCCCTGCAATGGGATCAGATCACATGGAGCCAGGCTGGATTTCAAAGGAAAGGTCCCAGAGGTGACAAGCAGCTCATTAATTCACTGTGGTGCTTCAGTGCTGGAGGAAGTGCTGTAAAGGCACAATCTGAAACTATTTAGAGCCACCAAATAATTATATCACAAGAAGCCACTGCACACTTCACATTCACTAATGCTGAAATCTAGCTATGTAATCTGCTGAGAGAATTAATGAAGAAAAAAGGAGGAGACTGGCAATTTATTAAGAAATGCTAATCAACCTGTTTTTGAAGTGTCCCTCATTTGCATTACAAACATTATTATGAAAATTCAGCATTATGCCTCTCCGTGCTGCATTGTACTGCTCTGCTGAACATCAAAAATATTCACTTCCTTAGAGCAGGGTAAAAAAAGAGAAAGAAAAATCATGATCAAAGATAACTTCAATTACTTGTTAATTTCACCTTAATTCCACTCCTGGGATAATAAGCCTTCCTCATAAGTTCCCTTCCCTGTAACAAATTCTGATATATGCTTATAGGCCCCTAAATATATTCCCACAAGAAGTACATGAATAAATATGCATCAGTGTAATTTACATAGCCTTCACCACAAGCATGGTAGGCCTGTTCATAAAAAAAACCCCACTACAGTTCACTAAGTGAAAAACTCATTAAGCTCCCCTTTGAATATAGGACTGAAACTTATTTTTTAATTTATTAGGCACACTTCCATTGGTCTGCTATCCAAAAGCATTATGAGGGATGCTGAGAGACACTTTTATTTTCTAGTAAAAATAAAATAACAGCACAGAAAAATCAGAATCGTGTAATTTTGAACTTGTGTCAAAACTTCACACACTCATTCCTGAATAAACTACTTCATTTCCGGTTGCACAGATAAGTTGATATGAAGAAAAGCAAAGTCATTTCTAAGTTGGTTTATCTATCAATAAATTTTCTACAATTTATCACTGAATATGCTTTCTTCCCTTTCCATGGGCCACTGAAATTTTAACTGCAAAGACTCAGGGAAATACACCTGTTTAATACTCATTAATCAATACCAAGAACAGGTAGAAAATGAAGAAATCATTCAAGTTTAAAAAGCAAGCAACAGAATGATAACATCTCAATTATTAATTCTGGTCCATCAGCTGCATATGAAATAAATTTCTTGAAAATGTTTCTCTTTTGAAGAACTGGTGAGCTCTAAAGAGAATAAAACTGATATTGGAAAATTCTTGACCAGCTCTATCTAAAATCACAGACTCATATAATAGAATTTTCAGTGAGGCTAGACAAACTCAGGCTGAAAGAAATTTTTTAAAAAATACTTGACTAATAATCCAATATATCGTCTCTGGCTATGACTCCGAATGTAATTGATCAGATGGAATGACAAAACACCTAAAACCCAGAAAACATACACAACTGCATTTAAAAACACAAATCTTTTGAAAGGAAAAATGATCTCACCTCAACTCCTGAATAGAAAAAATAATGTTAATCTTTCTTTTTTGGTGTATTTATGCTTGTTTAGAAAGCAGAACCTGAGGACCAAAGGTTGTAAGAGACTATACAGAAATGAAAGCCACCAAATGTTGGGTATCAAAATGGGAACAAAAACCCTTTTTACAGAAACATTAGATAATAAAAACAAGCTCTCTCAGGAAAAACACTGTGTTTTCCCTTCCTTATGTCTACTGTTAGTCACATGTTTTCCTTCTTTCATTGGAAAGAAGGTTAAGGAAAAGAAACCTGCATTAGATTCCATTTTATCTGTTAGGGAGGATATGACTGTAGGACACTAGGACCCTTCAGTGATGGGTGCCATAATTTGTAAAGCAGGTATTTATAGTACAATAGCATCTCACATTGGCCCTTCCTAGGAGCAGGACTGAGACTGAGACATAGACTTTAAGACTGTGAACTGCCTTTTGAAGATATGGATGGTGATTTGTGCATGACCAAACCACTGTGTATGTAAGGATGCAGAACTCCTCCCTCTCCTCTTCTCTTTGCCCCCAGACTACTTCCCCACGCTGTTAATTTCACCAGTGGAACAGCTGACCTAATGAAAAGCCAAAATAAAAAGTCTTCTGCAGTTACAGATGCTTTCCCTGCACACTGAGAGTGTTCCAAGTTTTCTCCCTGCCTGAAGCCCAGGCCAGGAATTGTTTGGCCTTGGAGTGTTGGAAGGGTCTCACCTGCAGCCCGATAACGCGACCGATGCAGCAGCGCTCTGCTTTCCTGGCAGAAGGGTTATAGATTTTCCTGACACAAAATCAGGGAAGGAGGTACACAGGGAAAAGGCTGTGCTGTGTAAGAGAGGCAGGGCTAAGCATCATCAGGAGTACATCCTTTAAATTTATCCTTCTCTTCTGTGTTTCTGTCTGTAGATCAAAAACCTGACCGTATCCCCAGAGGGCAGGGCTGCAACAAATGATACACACATTACTCCACTTTCCATCTGGAATGCAGTTTTAGATGTCCTTCAAATTTCCTTTTATTTTACTAATCTGGATGGTTGAAATGGCAGCCACCTTAAGGGGTATAGAAAACATTATTTACTCCATTGAAATTTAGTTTCTAAACTACAAGTATTGGTCTGGCCAATAAACGTGACTTGAAACACGGCAGGCTTGCACAACAAAGTTCTGGATTTACATTATTTTTGGAGTTGTTTTCTCTGCTGCATAATCCTCCCAAGGCTATAAAAACCCAGGTATTATAAGCACATGATTTGCTGAACAGATTGCATGAATTTAATTCAGCAGTTTTCATTGACAGTGTTTAGATATGGCAGACCTGAGGGAGCTGTTTGAGAAGCCACTCCACTCTGCTTTCCCCTTTCCTTTTAAACTCACATTTGGATTGTTGAGGACTGTGATTTAGGGAAGACAGGAATACAGCAGACACTTTGAACCATTCTGATTTTCCCTGCTAGGCTACCAGATTTTAAGTGACAATATTGGTTCTCCCAGTGGGCACATCCTCTTTTATTGGGGTGCTTGACAATCTTCACTGCTACAGTATATTGTCTTCTAAGGTTCAGCAGCTGCAGCAGCCCTTAATTAAGTCTCTTCTGATCATATTTTTTACTGCACAGCAATCTAATAAATACTGGGAAAACAAAATATATTAAGTGGCAGAGTTATCAGGGAAAAAAATAAAGAGGAGAAAACCAAGCACGGGTAGGTACAGACAAAATCACAGCTTAGATGCTTTTTAAATAAGCACCTGGAACCAGATTTGTCAAATCAAAGGAACAAATTACATTTGTGGATGTAATCTTCTGGGAGCTACTTTTTTGTGTTTGTTTTTTTTCTATTTGCTAATTCACCACATTGGCTGTATCAATTATCCTGGCTTTCAATTCAGATTGAGTTTCTCTTTTAATCAATACTTTAAACCAAGAGCTTGATCCAAGCCAACAGGGACCAGTGAAAAGTTTCTTTGACTTCAGTAGAGTGCAAGCACCAAAATTACATTAAGAAACTAATCTTCACTGCAGATGCACTGTATGGGAAACAAAGCATAAAATATTTGAAATTACAGCTTTTTAATAATGCTTCAATACCACTTTAATCACACAGACATTTGCTCTGGGACTCTGGCTTCATCTACCAAAATTTAGACAGAAGCTCTCGTTTTTGTCTCATTTACCCATCAGTGTAAACAGAAAAACATACATTATAGCAACAATATTAAAACTATTCTACAGCATTCCAAAAGACATGTCTCAATTTAAACCTCCATTTCTTATAGTCTGGGTTTCAATCAGGATACCTGGAGCTAATAATTAAACTCCACAGAAATTGCAGAAAGGGAACACTGGAAAAAAAAAATCAATAAAGAAACCTTTTAGAAGAATATACCTCTGGAACAAATGGTTGCAGCATTCATTCTGTTAAATGGTACTGAAGGAGTGAAAACCTTAAGGCAATCCTTAGCACAAATGCTGCAGATGCTACAGAACAGCTCCCTAACACTTGGCAGATGCCATTTCGTTGTGGGGGACTCTACTGCCTTTTAAATGGCAAAAAAATAGCAAGACAAAGTTCCAGTTTACTGAAAACTGTGGCATTAACTCTAATTCACAACACTGCACTGCAGTAAGCACCAGTGATGGATGCTCAGGTAGAAACAAGATGACTCTCCTGTCCTGTTTGCCCAGGAAAGTCCCATTACATTGTCATTCAGGGATCCAACACATGGCAAGTGCTGCCTCATTTCATTCTTTCTTTCACTCTAAAAATAACTCTTCAAATGATAATTTCAGGGTGGTGCCTCAAAGTTGTGTGAAGCTGCATGGAGCTGGGATAACTATTCACCCCATTTATCATCCCTTTGTTTCCTGCTTGACAGGGATGATAGCCTAATTTTTCCTCTGCATTAAATAGCACATTCACGTCACATCAAATTCTGAAGTCATTAGTTAGTATATTCACCAAATCTACATTAATAAAGCAATAACTTGATCGCTGGCTTTTAAAGTGCCAATTCAAAATAGGGAGAGAAGGGGAAAGAAAAAAAAAAAATAACCAGGTGCTGTTTAAACAGCATAATCGTTATTCTAATTGATACCTTAGAGCTCACACTAGAGAAAGGGGGACTAACCATGAGCACTGAACTCCCACACACACTTCAGTTCCAGCAAGTGTCTCTCACTCAGTGTTTGAGGCACAGGAGTCAGTGGCAAGGGAGCAGGAGCTGCTCCCACTGATGCTTGCAGATCTCCATCCTCCTGAATGTGAGCTATTGATTTCACTTCCAAACGCCAAACCATCACACTCCCTCACTGTGGGAGAGTTCCAGAGGAACAGCAACTCCAGCCACAGACAGGATCATTAAAAGAACCACCTCTGAACAGACCTGGTGCTAAAAATAAAAGCACCTGCCGTGGTTCTGTGCTCTGTAAGGGCTGAATCTGCTGTGTGAGATTCAAAACCCTTTGAGAATGTAAGGCATGTCAAACTAAATCCTAAAGCCTCTGAGGCACAGAGATGGAGAGAACTGGGGTTAAGAGGCTCCAGCACATGCCCTGGGAGTCGAAGGATTGCAGAAAATGTCTAAATCTTGAGAGCTTAAATCACTTTTCTAGCAATCTCTCATGGGGTCTGTTGATTAAGCCTGCAACTCCTGACAGGCTCTGGATTTGAAGTAAACATTTCTCCAAGTTCTATCAGGGACAGTATGGAGTGCAGACCGAAAAAAAAATGAAGCCCCAAGTTTTCTAGTAGTGGGGAGAGATGAAAAAAACCCCAAAAGCCAGACAGAATATTTCACAGTAACAGCATGGCTGTACATCCTGTTTGCTGAGTGGCCAGGACCAAGACTGCTTTCACTTGTAATCCTGACAGCTACCATTAGTGCATTTTAAATAGCCATAGCCTCACTAGAAGGTTGTTACTATATTAATCTCCTTAAAACTTACAAATATTTGGAATATTTTATTCTAAATAAATTGAATTTATTCCATTTATTTGGAATAAATGGCAAAAATTAATACAGAGGAGAGACCCAGATTTACTTAAAAACATCTTCCAAAAATGGTAGTTCATGTCCCAAGGAAACTGAACAAAAGGAGCCCAAATTTTATGGATTTGTTGTTTTAAAGATCTATCGTGCAAAACAAATGTGCAAACAAAAAGAACAATAGCACTCAACTTTCAAGCATATTCCACTTCACACAATTGTTTTTCCATCTGTCTTTTACATAATCCCTGTGACAGGAGCTCATGGTGGAACATAAAATATGCGTTCACTGATGATACAACTGCACAAACAGTTGGATTGAAGTAGCTCAGGTGCTCAGGCACTTCTGCTCTGCCTCCAAACTTAAAAAGGTTTTGCTTTGTTTAAAAATACAGGTGTATTTGTAAGGAGGTAATTACTGCTGAACAACTCAGTGTTCCCTAACAGAGAATATAGTGCAATTTCCTAGAGATGCTTCTTAAACCAATAAAGAAAGGTTAAGTGAAAGAAAAAAGCACAAGTAGAATATATGAAAGGGCACCGTGGCTTTGAACCTTTATATGAGAACTTAACTGAAAACTAACAAAGCAGAAACACATTACAAAGCCACAATTTTGCAAAGTTTGGACATAAAAAACCACCAAAGAATCACAGCGTAATAAAAGATTCAACAAGACTTTCCAAGATCAGGGTTTCAGGATGACCCAGACAGTAACAGATCACAAGCCAGAGACTGGAACCCTCCACTATGGAGAAAATAACTGTGGTACAAAATGGGTAGTGGCCTCTGAGGGAGGAAAGTGGGGGAAAAAAGACACCAAAGTTCAGTATGGAAGCAAAAACACCACAAAGACAAAAGACACATAACTAGCCAGAGAAATAGGGGAAAGAGCCTTCAAGCATTTTAACTTTACAGTGCCTCTGAGGTAAGTAAATATTACCTCTTTTTTTTGCTTCATAATTGAGGCAATAAGGGTAAATGATTTCTCAAGACCACGTGGGAAGTCTAAGCCAGAGCCAGGAGCCCAAATTTATTACCTGGCCTCTATACCATGCTGACTCCCACACAGGATGGAGACAAACTGCAGGGATTCAGAAAGAAAAAACCCAAAGACTGTGGGCTGGCAAGACCAAGCTACAAAATGAGACTTAAAAAAAAAAAGAGTGTCAGGAATCAGTCCCATTGCTCAGCTCCAGGCTTGTTGAAGTGCTGGACATTGCTGACATACTTCATTGTAGCATAAGACCCATACAGAAGAGTGCATCTTGAATAAATTCCAGCTATTCCTTGGCTAAGGAATGATGGAGCATTTCTAGGGATTAACCATTCCCATACTGTGAAGGCTGTCAATGGAAAGGACAAGATAAAGCATTGAGGTTTATCTGATATATTATTTGGTGGAATAAGTTCAACAAAAAACCTTAAAATTCAGGCCCAGTAAGAATTAACTATCAGCTACAGATACTGATATGGTACTCACATATCTACTGAGGGAACACGCACACATATTGGACAGCAAACTTGTCCTGATAATAGTTCAACCATCTATTCCAGCTTTAAAATGTGTATTTCTTGGGAAATGGATCAATGGACCATTACAGGGGACCCAGTTTGACTCATCCAGCAGCTAAAAGCCAGCTGCCCCATAAATTCCACTCCAAATGTGAGATTTTTAAGAGGTGGGTGAGCATTACAGAGAAGTGGAAAACTCCTGCTGAAGCAGTGCCCTTCACTTGAGCAGGCCTGTCAACACATGAAAGATCTGAACATCAAACAACTTTAAGGTCAACTCTGGCTGTAACCTTTTAACTATTCCTTTAGCTTTAACATACATAACTGAGATCACAGAATTCACACCTATCCTCCACGTCTGCCAGGAAAGTTGATGAAAATGAGCCTAAGTTTAGCAAAATACCCCGAAGAATTCTGTTCCTGGGATACCACTTCTAAGGAGTAATTTTGCCTGTTTATTTTTAATTAAAACAACGTTTAACACAATGCAAAGCTGGAACGAGAAAATATGATTGGCACAGCCTCAGAGACAGGGCAGCTCCTGCTGGTCAAGCAGGATGAAAGAGGTCAGGCACCTTTTCTAGTTTATGGTTCATATCCTCAGGTCCTGTTTCAGTTCCTTGGTTTTGAAAGAGGTCTAGGGCAGGACCTTTTCTGGCCAAGCTGACAAGGTATATGGCACACCCACATATTTTTCCAACTGAGGCCCACTTTTGTAGCCACAGGCTCTCAGCAAGATGAAATTTCATTGCCTTTGATGGCGTTCTCAGGATTGGGAACCCCTGTCAGGATTCTCTCTTGCATATTCAAGCTCCTTTCACCTCTGTCACCACCACCAGCAGCCCCATGGACCCTTTCAGCATCTATCCAGGCAGATCAGGATGTTGCTGCTAAAACTAAATCAATTAGCAAGCAGCAGATGTCCAGGGCAAGAAGCTTTTCCATGGAAGTCTGGTTCCTTGAAATCAGCTGAAAGGTGAAGACAACAGAAGTTAAGGCCTCTGGCTGGGCTCTAATGCCTGCTGCAGGGAGGACATGGACCCCAGACAGAAATCAGATCAGGAAGGGAGAGCAGATGAAGGCAGCCCTATGTAAATTGTCAGATGCAAACAGGGACCTGCAATGCAGTCCAACTTTTTGCCAGATACGTCTCTAAACAAATTAGTTTATCAAAGCTGACATCTAATTAAATCTTCTCTTTAGTGTCTGTCATTCTTCTTGCAAGGCCATGCAAAAGGGGTTATAGGAAAGTTTTTGATGACATTAAACATTAATTGCCAACTGTATTCTTATATACTCATTCCAATTTACTAGCTCCTAAATCAAAATTCAGGCCATGCACAGGAAAACTCTGTACAGAACATGTGATCACATCAGGATCTTGTACCATAAGCAAATCTAAAATAAAATCTATAAAGATCCAGCATGTATTGGGAAAAGCATTATTTAAAATTAAGGATCAAGACCTATTCTCCTGTTGAGTTATGTATGGGGGCTGAGGGAATTTGAAACCATTCTGTGTTATGCTCCATACACACTGCTGACAGCCAAACCTCATAAGGAAACCTATCCCAGTGCTATTTGATGACTGACAGTGTCCATGTGGCAGTATTTTCACTGGCAGAAAAGGAACATAAAAAGGACAGACAAGACAACTTTAAATTTCCATTGATCTCTCAGACTAAGTTAGAATCTACATACTATCAAGTAGGTTTTTTTAAAAGCTGAACGTGGAGCAAAAAGGAGACCTCAAACTTCACAGGACCCAGATCCATTTACAGTAAGAAAATTTTAACAAACTATTCTTGACATTACACAATGAAGTCATGATATACTGAGAAATTGTCACCTTAATGTGTCTTTATACACATCTCTCTATCTTTTAATCTGTAGGCCTTGTTAAAAATTTTCAAAATATATTTTAAAAGGAACTGGAAATACAAGGCTATGAAGATGAGTAATCAGCTAGAATTTCTTCAGGTCAGCTGAGGGTAGAGGACTTATTTTTGCAGCGGTTTATTTTGACAGTGCAGACCAATTCTTCCATGGAAATCATGTCCATACAAAGGCAACAAAAAAAATATATATCTGAGCAAATGGGACCTCTGCAGTGCTTGTAATTGCAAAAGTGACTGCCTGGCACACACATCTTAGGGCAGCTGGATATTTGATGTGTCCCTGTTGCTGCTGCATCGTCAATTTACAATCACTTACTGGTCAAAACCCACTCTGAACAGCCTTAACTGCACAAAGATTATCTTCTCAGCAGGCTGCCACTATCATGCACTGTGACAGCTTTATGTTTTGTTATATTTATGGTTTCCAAACATCACTGCAAAGAAGATCATGAGATTTCTCATCATTACACAGCCAAGCATGCAGCCTTGCCATGTTTGTGGTGTTGGCTCCAGATGATGTTCGTGCTCATGCAACCACAGGAATGTTGCACCTAACTGAACTTTTCCCAGGCTTGGGAATATTTAAGTACTGGACAATTGGAAGTTATTCATTTAAGAAAGATTTATAGAAACCTTAAAACCTCAACAGGATCACATATGCAAAATTTAGGGTCAATGACTTCACTGATGTTTGATGAGTCATTGCAGATCTACTCTACCTCAATGTGGCACAATTCGAACTTCATCTGTTTTCCAAAATACCACTTAAAGACACACAAAAAAATCAGAATCTCCATTAGTATTAAATACTTTTTAATAAAAAATGCACCATTCAAAAGCACACAATAGAGAATGGTTGTCCTGAAAACACCATCTCTGGATGTGGGCAGCTCTGTGAGCAGTGGCTGAGGAGCCTGTTGGGAGCAGTGTCTGATCTGCTTCCCATGTTAAAGTAACTGAGAATCTCTTTCCCTGCCTTGCTGTTTCCATATGATACCAAGAAAAAAACAATTCACTATTTCTTTGGGTTGTTTTCATAAAATTAAGGAGGTTGTTGGTCCCTTTTGTACTCTGGAGGATGTCAGAAGCCACCTTGCCCAGCCACCTCGTTCAGGTCGGATCAACACAGAGTGTTTAATAAGATGTGGCAGCAGCCAGTACATCTTTATTGCTGTTTTCTAAGCTATTAGCACTAGGGAAATCAAAACAAAACCAGCAAGAGCAGGCTCACAGCACTGAAAATGTTTTCTACTATTTCTTCTCTCCACAGACTAACACAGGAGGTTCTCATTCCTTCAGCAAGTTGGTTTCCACATTAATGGAAGTAGACCAAAGAAATTGTAAATAATTCCTAGTTGGATTTTTCCTTCTTTTGTTTAAATCACTTTTCCTCTTTTGCTGTTTCACTTTCCTGACAATTATCTTTTCGCTTTTATTACTCAATTTATTTTCTTCCCCTTACAAATGTCCCCAGTAGAAATGTGAAATGCTATTGTGGCCTGTAAAAAAGGGATTTGGCTGAGATAATGAGAAGGATTCCTGTGACTCAGGAATTTGGCCAGAAGTAACTGGGTCCTGGGTGGACGTCAGAAGATATGAAGCTAGAGTATCTCAAATTAGGCAAATTCAGATGAAGACTCTAAGTCAGCATGTCAAAAGTTCATTCTTCACTCTGCAAAAAGCAAGCAGCAGAGGTTTTCCTGGCTGCTTCCTGCTTGTTATATCACCTCCAATTTAAAATGTTATAGTCTTGGGGGAATTTTTTTTCTTTTTTTAATTTCCTACTTACTACCTTAGTTACACAAGTCACATTTTAAACTGCTGTCGTTGATGGAAATAATCACAGCTCTCGATGATACACTTTTTATTTTTGCTGCTCTGATTGTAAAATTGATTAATGAGCCCTGAATTTAGAAGCTTCTATACCAACAGTCTTGAGTTTTAAACAGTCTCACCTTCCTCAGCTAAAACAGAATACGTTGTTACTTCCTGACAGTGAAATGTGTGTACATGTGAAATATGTTTTAGTAGACAGAGATTTTAGGTCTACAAGCACATCTTGTTCAAAAAGAACAATGTAACCTCCTGTCACACAGTAAAGATGTTGGTCTGTAGCCACACTGAGGGTTTAATACACACACCATCCAGAAAACCCCTTCCAGTGGCTAAACCCAAGGTCAACACTAAGTGTTGGATACCCAAAAATTGAAAAGTACAACTAAGTTTAGGTTCCCGTTCAGAAGATGCCAATCTTACTCATGTAAGAACATTTATGCTGGCTCCAGCTGCTAACATGATGGACAAATTACCAGCAAAAATATGGACCTTTTTCTGCATCACCCCAAAAATCAAAAAATATGACAAATCTTTGATGAAATAAAGGTGGCAGAGCTCAAATACATTTATCAACATATTCCATGTTTCCTCTACAGATGGACTCCTTTTACAGCTGAAGATCAAATAATCACTGTATTTACACACAGATGTAATGGTCCACACGTGCAAAGTAAACTCATTAGTTTTCAAACCATTCCTGCCAGCACTCAAGCAGCATCTCTTCAGGCAGAATTCTGACACCAGGGAACCCAACTGCAGGAAGCTGGGAACTCTCAGTTACTTGACTGCTCAGCCATGAGCTCTGGCATCTCTCAGCATTAATAAGGAAAGAAAAAGTCCATCATGGGGAGAGGGGGTGCTCACTACAAAACTGACATCAGAAAATGAAGAGCCTTGATAGCTATTAATCATAATTAATATGATCAATAATTAAAAAAAAAAACCATGAGGCAAGAAACACTTCTCCCAGAGCAGTAAGACTCTAGAAGTCATGTTGAAAAAAGAAAGTGTGTTTCTGACTGAAAAAATGCATCAACACCTCAAGCCCAAGATACACTGCAATGCAGTGTTCGCAGAAAAAAACCAGGAGTCACCCCAGCAGCTTTGGAAGTCACTCATGAGGCTGCACAGATCAAACTGGAAATTCAATATCTTGTTTTGCCCAAAACTGAGGGCTGAGAAAGGAGTAGTTCTGCCTTTTCCAAGAGGAGAGCAGTTACAAGGAGAGCTGACCCTTCACCCCTGCTCAAGTCTGTGGGAACGGGAATCTTTAAGCCCTGAACATGATTTATTAAAAGGGCAGGATCAATTAAAAACTCATCTTTCTAGCTGAAAATTTTATTACCAATAAGTCTTAAGATATTATCATTACCAAGGGGTAATAAAAACTTTTCCTGTTGTGGTTTTTTTTTTTTTCTCCAATTCTCTGACTATGTGCCGATGCCAGTCTGGACAGATACCTCCAAATAGTTCATGAGTGTTTCATATTTTAGAATTATAAAAACAAGTCACAACCATGTGGTTTTAACACTAGAATTTTTAAGGAAGATATCAGCAGGGAAATACCAGAAACTACTCAATTTCCTTTCTCTAGCAAATTTGAAATATATAGACTATGTTTAAAGAGAGTAAATATACAGGCAATCTAAATGCTACCTAATTACAGAGATTACCTACAGTATAATATACTGCATGGACACACAGTGTTATTTATCAAATATTTTAGAACACTGGTTTCTTTTTAAATATTAGCATATTTTAAGTCTCTTTCAGGTTGTGTGTTTTCCACATGTCTCTCCCATATACTGCACTACTGCCAACGCAGCAAACCCCTGCTGTGAGAAGGTTCTTTAACAAATAAGTCAAAGTTTTGCTGCCACTCTTGACAGCTCAGAAGATGATGCAGGTGACATTTCAGAGGCAGCTCTCAGAAGGTAACACAGCATTTCTTCTGCACACACTTGTAAGTGGTGTGACAAAAAGTGAGAATTCTCTCAAGAATGTGGTACACAGACCGAGCTGAGTCTTACCTGCAGTGCTGCCACAGAGCAGGTGTCAGCACCAGAACGGTGAGTCCTCAATCTCAGGATTGCAATTGCTGTGTTTACACAGCCTGGCCCAAGCTGGTGATGTCTTGTTTTAGCTTTCGTGTTTTTCAGACGCTGTGCTGCCTAGGGGTGCAGTTCTGAGCCTCATATTAAGTGTTAGTAAGCTCTTTTCACAGAGTAAGGAGACAAAACAAATCATTTTCCTGCTGAGGACCAAGGAGGACTTTCAGCCCCAAAAGCACAGACAAGGGTGGGCTGAAGGGAGGAACAAGAAGGATGGGACCTCACAACCTGAAGCTGGAAGTGGACAATTAAACCCCAAGATGCAAATGGACCAAAACTTATAAAAATGTAAGACCTCATGACCAGTCATCCACTTTGTGACCATTTTGGGTCCACCCTGGGTGTGGCCCTGGTCAGGCCCTGTCCTGCCCAAGGTGGATCTTGGAGGCCTTTCAATAAATCCCTACTTTATTCTCCAGCTCTGTCCAGTCTCTGTTCCAGGGCAGCCTTCCCAAGGCATCACTGGGACCAACAGAGAAGTCACAGTTGAATCTCCATCTTTTCTCTAGCCTACACCTACCTCTCACAAAACAAGAGGAGAATGGAAAACACCATCTTTACTCATGAATATTTTCACTCAATGCAAATTAATGCAAGAAACTCAGCTCCTGAGCACACAGGGCAGTGCAAGCACCACTTGCTGCAGAGTGGCACACAGAGCTGAGCATGGAGATACCCAGATACAGGCCACCAACATCCAACCCACCAGAAGTAGATAGAAAAATATGAGTAGAAAAATATGAGTAGAAAAATACAAGTGTAAAAATCAGAGTAGGCAGAAAGAAAAATATGCTTCCCATCAAACCTGAGTCCTTGAGATGCTCTGGTGTAGCTCCAAAGCTGGAGCATCACTTCATGCACCACCAGTGCACAAAGAAAATGTCATAACTCTCTCAAGTGAGTACTGGGCTGAACCCCAGACCTATGAACAGCAGCAACTTCTCAAGTGTCTCACGCACATGGTGAGAAATGTGCCTGCTCTGAGAAAACAAGGAGCTGGAACATGTGGGCTGGCACTTTCCCGTGGTGTTTTCTTACTCAGATTCCTTGAATTTGTAAAGTATTCCCCTTCAGAAGACCCTACAGTGGCTATGGTCAGAGGCCAAACTTTATTTAAAACTACAGAAAGCATAGAACAGCTTGATGAAGATCAAATATTTGCAAATAGGTGGTAAGAACACAGAAGCTGAGACTAGTTGTAGTGTTTTACTGATTTATAGTAATTTAACCCTTTTTTCGTTTTTCTTTTTTTCTTTTTTTTGGTGCCTTATTCTCATTCCCAAAAACAAAACAAAAACCCACTTGAGTCAGGACAGAGGTCAGCAATCACCATTTCGACTTAAAATATCACCATTTAAATGCAAATACTAGCCTTTCTTCCTGACCTTTAAATGTTCATTTCATAGAAATGGAATAGAAAGTGTAAATTTTGTGTCTTTGTATCTCTAAGCAGCTCCTGTGTCATTTAGTTGCAGTTTTTGACACGTAAATCCTTCTTATTAAATATATTCCTTCTGATTAAATATGTCATTGTATCAGCATGCTCTAGCTCCTCAGAGACAAAACCCAGTAATTTTGCATGATGTTCCATTTCACAGGGTACATAGATTAAAATGGAGATTATCATTGCTTCTTACTCTCTATTTATTGAGATAAATCCAAGTTTATGTGATAGCAACAAAAAAATGCTGCAATATTCTTTCTGGGGCTTGCTCATAACAAATTTAAACCTTGCTGATACCCACAACAGAGGTTTGCAAGCTCTCCTCCAACACGTTCATCTAACTCCAAACCTGCCTCGTGTACCTACAGCCACACATTACCCTTACATTTCTCAGCAATTAGCAGATTATTTATGCATGAAAACAACAAAATAAATGAATTGATATTTATTTTCACACAGGAAGACCAAAGAGATTCCTCCCTGCTGTTAGGAAGAGCCATCCTGTGTTTCTCCTCCTCCAGGTACTCTGCACCTCCACAGCAAGGCAGGGAAGGCCTAGTTCCTTGAAAGAATGATTTTCTGCCTGTTTAAAAAGCTTGACACTGTCATTTAAAAGAGCAGTGTTTTGTAAAATGTCAGATTTTTGGCTCAAGGGCAAAAAGGTACCAGCTCCTGGGTCAAATAGAGTCACATCACCATCACTCCAGATCAAAGGTCCACTGTTAGCTGTGCCATCATTTCACATTTCACTAAAAAAACATGTTAATAGGTATAGCTGTGGATTCTCTGTGCCTGCACATGCAGAAACATTCCTCTTGTTGTTGTTTTCACCAGTTCACTCATTAGTTTCATAAATTAGAGCCCATCCTCTTCCATATATTTTATTTCACGATTCAAATCAGGACAGACTCAGTTTTAGTGTCAATGAATTATGTATGCAAATCACATTCATGCTCTGGCAAACATGACTCTAAGTTTGATTAAAAAAACATAATTATGCTTTATTACTCCATTTATTGGGGGATGGGGAGAAAAGTTTTAAAGACTGATTTTTCCTGATGACATTTGTTCCTCTATCAATCTGGCTAATGGCAGTGACAAGCCTAAGGAATTGTCAGTCTCATCTCTCAAATCAAAAGATAATGAAGAAAACCCAAGTGTGAAAACTGGTGTTTGGTACAGATCATCAGAGTAATTTCTTGAAAACATTTCAGAATGAAATGTATTCCCTGTTTATACTATTTTGCATTGTACAAAGAGTTTCTCTACTGACCCTGCATTTCAGAGCTTAGATATTAAATAAATTAACTCTGTAATACATACCATGGAGTTGAGCAAGATTTATGCACGCAAAGGACACAGCATCACATCAGACTAGAGCAGCATCACTAACCACAGCAGCTAGAGAATCACAGCACAGTCAATTCAATTTCCAGTGATGCCTCTTTAAGCTCTAATGAAGCATGGGGCCCTAATGAGAGGTTTCACTGAATCCTGGCCAATCAAGCAGAAATTTTATGGAGAAAAGGTAAAAGCTAAGAAGCAAAACCACTCAATATCTATATTTTACAGCAATGTATTCAACCATGGATTAATAGTTTCCCTTTAAATCTGTAAAAAAACTAATCGTGACAGAATTGTAACTTTGCAGTGCAGGATTGGCTTCCTTCTTCCTACTCTTTGCCTCCTCCTAAAAGTGGGAGACAATAAGATGTAAGAGGAGAAGAAATAAACGTTGAAAATAGTGAAAGGAATCATGATCCCTTGGTTTGTACCCAGCAGTATCTTTAGGCTGCCCTCAATAGCTTGAACCACTTTGATTTATTGGGCCATTAAGTTCCAGTAATAATTCCAGTGCAGTTCCACAACTAATGGTTACTGACAGGAAAGGTTTCTGTCTTTCCACTTCACAGTGCTCAAAGATGCAATCCTGACCTCACTAAAGTCAACAGCAAAACTTCCACTCAGTTCTGACTGGTGGAGTTCGATACAGACATCTTCCAACCTGTAAAATGTTTTCTAAAGGAGTAATTAAAGTATGGCAAGTGAGTGCTGTCAGCTGGAAAACTCTGCCAAAATGAAAACTTTGATCAGAGGGATGGGTAGTCTTTCACAAAAATGGGTTACCTGCTGAGCGTTTGTCTCTCAAAACATTCTTGGGCTCAAGCAGGCTGCATGGCAAGGTGTGTTTCCACAGAAAGCAGCAGAATCTGCTGGGGAACATGAACCTTGGCCACAGATTTCAGTTTTCTTACTAGAGCATATCAGAGGAAAAATAAAGGGAAAAAAGTAATCAATAGCTCTGAATGCTTTCTTGTTGAAAGGGAAGAATTTGGATGCTGATGACTTAGCAAAAGTTGTTCTCCTTAGAAGAGTTCAAGCTGGGATGGAGGAATAGTTCTTCATGAACTTCAGAGGGTGATGATGAGGAACAATAAAGAAAAAAAGATCTTTCCTTCCTGGTTTTAAGAACTACAGTAAAGATTATTATGTCACAGATCTCTCTCCCTTCCTCCTGAAGGAGCAGAAGTGGCACATGGCAAATGTATTCAAGCTGAAGAGCAAATTAATGGATCTGGGTCCTTATTCTTTAAAGACTCCTAGAAAAACCCTGTGTTAGGGGGGAAAATAACTTCTTCAAAGCACTTAACTGAGGTTTCATGGGCACACTGGCACAGAAGACTTTCTGAGGAAGAGGATAAAAGGAACTAATCTAGTTTGCTTGGCACTGGAATAAATGAAGTCATATAGTGGTCACCAATATGCTGCATTTCACCTCTGTGTTAGGTCCAGGAGGATGAACCTGCTTTCCATTCCTCACCTGTACAATGGAAATTATATCAGCAGAGTAAAATCATGGAATAATATCAGTGAATAAAAATATAATACTATCAAGGAACTTCCAATCCTCTAAGTTCAACCTCTCACACAAGGATGGTGGATCCTTTCTGGGTATATCACTTCAGTTTTAAGGCATGTTTCACTCTGAAGCTACAATATCTCTGTTTATAAGCAGAGATTGTCACATGGCTGTGATGCTTCTAAACCACATAACCTCACAGTTTAGACTGTGCATAAAAAGATTCTAGTGCCAACTAGAATCTGGGCTAACTAGGGACAAATGTGGGAACTAGAGGAGCAAAACTCTGCTCTGTTTCTGCTGCTTTTATATGAGGAGCTAATGAAAATTTAACCAAGAAAACGTTGTTTCATAAAAATCATCAAAATTAGTTGTATCAATGAATTTTAAAAGACAAATATAATGACAATCTCTACGCTTGGAATCATTAAAATGAAGTCCCAAATCAAGAGCTGCTTTACTGGTTTTTGTGTCAGAAAGACATCTATCAGATGCTTCAATCCTTCCCTTTCCAATGTCATGTTCAAAGTTTCCAAGTTTTTTCTTTCAATTTCTAGAACTTTTGCTAAAAAACACCCCATATTATATGGACAGTTCTAATAAGTCAATGCTTTTCTCTCAAAAGTTTGGTGGTTTGGTGGACACCAAAGTCCACATACCCTGAAGAAAAAACAGAATTTACCAACGCTTCAGTTTAGTACAGTCTAGACAGTCTAAAGGATTGACATCAAAAGACAGAATTTTTCACTGCTATACCTTCATCACTGTGACCTGAGCTCATAATTACCTTCATGTCAGTGAATCAATTCAGCTGTGCTGCTGGAATACATAAGTACTGACCTTTGATAAATGTGAAACCAGATGGCTTTGTTGGATCACTGGAAGTTTGGCACATATCACACACCACAAAAACTGTGCTGGTCTGTCAGCAACTCTTTTAGCTCTCCCCTTTTTCTGTAGAGAGCTGGATCAACACAGAACATATGCTACACTCAAAAGTCAGGGAGGGCTGTTCCAGTTTGCTCTTCAGGCACATTTAAGAAGGAAGGTAGCACTTTCCTAACCCTTCACAAGCCACTCCAGCTTTCAAATGCAACAGAAGTTGGGTTTAAAATTCTGGAAGGAATAAAAACGTCTGAAATTATCAGCACATACCATCAAATTACTTAGTAAAAGAAGAATATTTGTGTGCTGTATTATTCAGGGTAATGAAGACAGCATGGTAGACTTAGCAGTCTAGGAATTGCCAGACAAGATCATGATTCAACTTCTTGAGTATTATTTCACCAACTGTGGCCAATACCAAATGTTTCCAAGGAAGATATAAGAAATCCAGATGGACACAGTTAAAGGATAAAATTATGCTTAAACATAAATGTCTTCTCTACTTTGTGAACGTAATCCAGCTTCATCTTTTGCCCTGAAGCAGGGTTATTTAAATTACTTCCAAAACCCAGGTTTACTCATGTAGCTCTAGTTTCACATAGCAAAAAGGCTTATGTGACTGCTCTGGCCATGACAGTTTCCCTTCCTCCATCACCAAAACGTGACTTTGGAACCTTTTGGCCAACTCCATCAGAACTGAAATGAAAGGGCATGAAAGTCTCTGAGACAATTAAACTCCCAGAGTATCAGGAACACCTTCTGACAGACCTAAAGAAACACCTCCATCCCTGCATGTGCTGAGGGACAGACAGGCCACTGCCTGCAGCCATGAATCCTGTCTGGCAGCATTCAGACAATCCATCACATCACACTTGGGCTCATCAGCCACATCACGCCTCACCCAAGCCAAAGCCTTTTGACCCAGCAGAGCCAAGGGTCTCCTGTGCAGTCCAGGGCAGGAGAAAGAAAAGGAGCTGCTGTTAATTCACTGGGGATGTTCGGGTGACAAAGGACACATCCCCAGAGGAAACCCAGCTTCATGCATTTGACTGAACACCAAGTAACCTGAGAGGCTTTTCCTTCCACAGCTAAGTATTGACCTAGAGAGGTCTAATCCCAGCACCTCACCTTCCACCTTTTCCTTTTATTTCTTTTAAAGACCTGGCTTAATATTTTAGAGCTGTAAGTAATCAAGCATTACACACTTTTTATGTCAGCTGTTGATTTCCTTGGCTTGTTCAGTTTCATTAAAATTCTCACATTTTCTACATGCACCACAAACAAACCAAGTTCTCCCCACTGTGTCATTGTATATAACAAGTATTTGATGTTTTCTATGCCTTCCTCTACAGGGAAAACAATCTTCTGAGTCTTTTTTTTTCTGTAAAAAAAAAGACCAATGCTTTTTCTGCCCCTAAATTATTTTCACCTCTTAAATATGGATTATTTTATGTTCCATGACAGGTTTTCTCTTAGAAAAGATATCTAGAAGCATCTGAAGTGCAAACACTCAACTAACACAGTCTTACATTCTCTTCTGCACACTCACAGCCCATGCCTTAGACAAGGTAACACTTGGTTCAGGTTTTTAGCTGCAATCATACATTGGTCAAGAGCCCATGATAGCAATAATTTCTTAAAATCCGAGATTCAATGTGTTTACACAGAAGGACACTATACTAGGAATAAAAACCTGTATAGGAGAAGGAATTCAGAGATGTTATCAAGATGATGTCTGAAACTCTGAGATTAATTTCATCTGCATTCCCTTGTAGGTGTTACAATGACAGACATAATACTGTAATACAATACCAGGAATATATGCTATCTGTTAATAAGCACAATAAAAATATTTACTACAAATTGGACTGAATTTTCAAGGATGCTGTAATCAATGCAAACCTGTTTTATTACAGAGGATATACACACAAAGTTTGCACAGCAACAGGAAGCAAGAAAAAACCATTTAAAAATATAAACAGAAGTGAACAGCACCACAGTATTTTACTGTCACAGATTCTATGGAATAAAATTGCTAATAACACACCCACAGGCAGAAAAACATCTGGGACAGAAGGAAACAGTTCACCCATATTAGAACATAAGCTGAACTTATAACTTTATAACCTTCAACATACAACTTTTAACATAAAACCTTCAGTACATGCATGTCAAGGTGTGGGGATCAACTTCACCCAGGACGTGGATGATACACATCACCCTGACACACCCAGGCACACAGCACTGAAAACAAAATCCATCACACAGAGGAAGGGCTGCTGCACCTCCTGGTAATAAAACAAAGGGCTAATGAATGTGTCCTAGAAAAAAGTAACTTTTGCCAGCCTTCTTTCAGCTTTGACATCAGTTCATCCTTTAAAAGGCTAAATAATGAGCATTGATGCTTTAATTTGTTCATTCCAACATTAGAGACTTGCAGATCTATTAATTTGATGCTCTATTTAAGTAGTCTATTCAATCGCTAAACTCGACTACATTAAATCTGAATTTTAAGTGATTAATTTAAAACAACTTTTCTCCTGGAACAGCAATTGGTGTTTAAGCTTTTCATCTGCTGTCAACATTTAAATTGGTTGTACATAAGTGTTCCAACCTGAAAGGGCAATAAATCAATTAGAATCCATTTACTATGCCATATCATGAGCACATGTCACAAATATAACCTGGTGGTCCCAGGGCAGTATTTTAATATTTTAAGAGGGAAAAGGGGTGGCTACAAAGCAGAATGTGGTGGAGACACATCAACATAACTAGTAATAGGAAGGTCAGCAATGATTAGTGACACAAAACACTTAGTGACCATTGCCTGTGAGGCTGTGCACAAGACTCAACAAGCTGTGCTTTATTATCACATTCAGTATTTTCTGTCAATGGACAGATTTATTTGAGGCAGAAGGTGATGTTACTGCAGCTTCTAGTCAGGCAAGGAAGCAGGGCTAGTAATTTCAGTGTGTCCAGGAGCAGGTTCTGGCAGTTTTTGTTCTGTTCCCGAAGTTCTGGTGACAGAAGTTGCTGATGGCTCAGGGACTGAGCAAGTGCCTGCAATCAACTCCACTGTGGGGCCCTTTGCAATGGAAAACTGATGTCAAACACCTTAAAAAAAACCAAAATCCCACAAACAGCCAAACTAACCACTGCCAGTATCCCCAAAATTCATCTCAGACAATTTGATTTGCTTCTACTGGGAAATAATTGTGAGAGCCACCTGCCAAAGCAGCCCTAAATCCCTCTTTTTGTGTCTGACATTTCTACAGGAAGTTTATTTAACAATATTAAAGGGAAACAAATGTTGTCCAGTAGGAAGAAAACAGTACAGACAAAAAGCAGTTGGGGCTGGAATGAGTGACACCATCAGATTTGGAGTGGCTGGTCTGAACTGGCTCCTTCTAGGCAGTGATATGGAATAACCAAAGGTTACCCAAGCAACAAGTGGAATGGAAAATCTGATTTTCTCTAATCAAATTCTGTGCATACAGGTACGTGTAATCTAATTCCAGGCTCCCAGATTAAGTTATTAACCCAATTATGTTCATTTTATCACCTTGTAAAAATGAGCCATCACTTCATTTAAATTTGTTCAACTGTTAAAGGCTAAGAGAGTAATATATTCCAATGTCAATACAGTGCCAAAATGCATTTCATATAGAAAGCATCTATTTATATGAATCTTAATCAGTCTAGACATGTGCAGGAGCACTTCTTAGAGCAGACCCAGAGGCACAGCAGACAGTAAATTGAGTGGGCACAGAGAAGACTCACATTAATGGAACTGGAAACTCATTTCTTCAGCCCATTCATAATGGGGAAATTATTGTCCCATTCCCCACAGACTTTCCATTATCCCATTACAGGGAAGCCAGGACTTCTATCTGTGCTTCCACGCCCATGCACATATTGCATCAGGAGAACTTGATTTGGCCCAGGGCCATAAATTCACAGTGAAAGGCAAATGAAGACCCTCTCAAGCTGGTCACCAAGGCATGACATCCTCAACCCCAAGCAGGACAGAGCTCAGAAGCCTTGTTGAGTACAGCCTGTTCCACCCAGGTGGTAAAGCCCAACTGTGCTCTAACAACGTGCCTGTCCCAAAATTAGCAGAGTAAATATATGTATGTATCCTCAGGGCCCAGTGACCAATTTTCAAACTGTTCAACACAAGCAAATTGAGAAGGAAAGTGCATGGTTCTGCAGCTCAGTGGCATTAATTTCTTCCAAACTGTGTTTTGCAAAACCAGCCTGAGCAATTATTCTTCTAATCCTACCACATTATATTGAACATTAGTGCAAAAACCATGGCAATTGGCAGGAAGATAGGACACCAGAAATAGGAAAAATAGATTTTTTTTTTTATCAGTCAGCTAAAGAATCTCCCTTATCAGCCATTTGTTCACCAGGGCTCTTCAGCCCCTCATGCTTAAGTGCTTTGGTGAACTGGAGCCACGGCACCTTATCCATCATGACCACAATTAAAAAAAAAAAAATACAAAAACCAACCACAGCCAAAACAAAACCAAGAAATCCTTAAAAAATACATACTTTAAATTTTGTAAAAGGAGTTTATCTATGAAACAGCACACCATCTCCTTGTCAGAGGCAATCTGTCATGAACAGAGAAGTATCACTGGATGAGGAAGACAGCTATGAGAACTGCTGAGGTCTGTTTTAATTAATTGTAGGCAAGCATTCCCTTTTCTCAGTGTGTTTTTACCCTTTCCCATTTTGCCTGCTCCTCTTCTCACATAAACCATCATCAGCTGTTACAAGATTTCATGAAACCCACTCTTTTTTTTTATGTCTAGTTGCCTGTTATCTATCCTTACAAACCCAGCCAGATCAAGTCACCAACAGGTGACTGAAGTTCAACGCTTCAGAGAGGAATTCTGAGCTGATTGTGAGGTTTGTATCAACACTGTCCAAACACACCAGGCAGGAGAGGGAAGCAGGGTCAGGTCAGGAAAGAGACCCACCTGTGGCACTGACCTCTCTGCTATCACTGCTGGCTAATGCGCACTCATATCAAGGCAGCTTCTTGTGTGAGCTATTCAGTGTCAGCTAGAAAGGACAGCTTATCCTGTAAGGGAGGTTTTGGTGCATCTCTGTCATCCCTCAGAACTACCTGGCCCCACAGCAGGTTTACTATCCCAGAAGATAAGCCCTAATTGCATCAAGAGGGATGCCTGCCTCTCTGACAACACATTAAGGCAAACGTAAAGCAAATTACATTGAGGCAGATGCAAAGCAAAACATGCAAAATGCAAAACAGATGGAAATGAACCACAGTGTGGTGCCCTTTGAAAGATGAGCTATCTGACCATACAAGCAGCAGCACTGCATTAAGAAAAGAAGGGTGCTTGGATGTAAATGATGCACCCTCTCTCCTAGGAGCAGCACGGGTAAAGCTCACCCTGGAGAACAGAGAGCTAGCTGCTTCCTGGGTGCCAACACCAACCACAGGAACACATCAAAGGTATTACCTTGGAGTGGTAAAAATAGACAAATCAAAACAAAGAAAACGCAGCTCTACACACCCCTGCAGCAATCATGTAATTCCCTGTGTTTATATGAACACATGGACACCACCCTCTTGTCTTAACACAGAACTCCTTTCCTTCAAACCCCACACAGGGCTCCAAGAACTCAGCACGTAGCCCTAACCAACATGCAGCAGCCATTAAACACAAAGAAAAAAACCTCACTCTCTTTCATTAACTAACATTAAGTATTTTAAAATGGCAAGCCTAGCAATGATTACTTTTAAAAGTTATGATGAAGGATTATAGTAACTTGAGTGGCCTGGAGAAGGTGATGAAGTAAAAGTTGTTCACCACCTCTCCATGTGCAAGAACCACAGTCACATAGAACAGGCTGCAAGGAGGCTGAAGAAAACCCCAAACAGAAACAAAGTTCTCTACTAAACATGCAATGAAAGAATGAAAAAAGGGAAAGACTACTCAAAATGTGAAGCATTATGAGAGTTCAAAAACAACAATAAAAATTCAGGAAAGTAAAATCTAGTAAGTTCATTCTAAGGAAAATAACACTGCTGTTGGCCGAGGACATCTCTGTTACAAATACCTGGAAAATGAGCTAATTATCTGAGATTTGGGAATGTTCTCACTGGTGCCTGACATGACACTGGGCTAAACACATCTTCAGTCTGATCTACTACAGCCAGCAACAATTCTTTTTTCAAAACTGGTCTAATTTGTAGATGTCTGTGTGGGATTCCAACCTTTAAACTTCACTTCCAAACCCATGGCACAGGTGCTCTGACACAAAGGGCTACAGACTCCTCGAAAGCTGCTTGCTTGTACCTGTCAGCTTTTCTGGCTCCTCCAAATTTAAAAGCTGCAGTTTTTAAGTAGCCTTCCAACAGACTGGATGTCCTCTATCAAACAACTTTAAAAAACCAACTCAATTTTGTGGATTTTCAGTTTCATTCATTTAAGCACTCAAAACACGCTTTTTTTTTCCTTGTATACACACTGAAATTACTCATTTGAATGCACTTCTGTTTTATCAGAAGGCAGAATATAAAGATCTCTTTAAGGCCAGCACACCATATAATGTAATTTCCCTCCATTACACAGTTTGCTTAAAACATTTTGCCTGGGAACAGTCAGTAATAAAAAGCACTTCAATCGATCTCATCCTTGAGCTGTGCCATAATTTTCAATTCAGGGTGTCAGCACCACGCACAGAAAGGCAAGCTGGAGTCTGTTATAAAAATATCAAGCATATTAAAAGAAAAAAATGGTGAAAGAACTTAAGAGATCAGTGTTCCCTTCTTCAATCAGTCTGAATTTCAATCTGAATCCAACTTGAACAGATTAATACGTGAATTTATAACATATCCACATTAAACCATCTCAGTAATTGTTAAAGGTACCTTTTCCAAATGCACAAGTCCAACTGACTTTTGACAAAATTCATATTCCGACCTCAAAGAGGAGTTGGGAATGGGTGGGAATTTAACATCCACCTTTTAACTTCAGGATAAGAGTCTTTAAAAAAGTTTTTCTTTCCTCTTAGCTGCTCCAGTGTGGATGTGAACTATTTTTCTAACAGAGTTACTTAGATTTCATACCACCGCAAACAGTTTTATCTTGTGGAATCTTTGATATGTCAAACAACATTTACCTTTTACTGTTTTCTGACAAACTTAGATTTTCCCACAGGGCAGAAACTATGGCTGTATATAGACGAAAATTGGAGAGATGCACCCTTCTCTTATTTAAAAATTGCTTTAATAAGTAAAACAAAGAGATAAGGGTACTCCTGTGAACTCTCAAAAGATTAAAAAATCTGATTTTGTCAGTGAAGAGAGACCCACAGCATTCCATGACCCTCAAAAAGTAAAACATAATGGCTCTACTGATGTCTGTTCAAAATAATGGAGCTCAATGAGAAATTCTAAAAATAGAAGTGTAAAAACAAAGAAAAGGTAAACAACAGAGTAATGAAGTGAAAGGCAAAAATGAGGGAAGAGAAAGTTTGCTTTGTATTATACATGTCAAAAAGTCCCTTCTCCTTGCCATCCCTACAGGGTATAAAGTTACATGAGCAGATGCATGAAAATCCAAGCATAGGTTGGTTATTTTGCTGTATGGACCTAAATTCACCCAGAGACCATCCAATATTTTAAACAAACATTCTTTCAAAGCAGATAGTAATAAAAACCACAAAATTGAAGCGCTGTGTACCTTTGTGGAAGAAAGGATTCAACAGATGATGAAGAGGCACACCTGTGAAGACTTACTTCAATAGTATATTTATATTCCATGTTCTTTAAATATTAAACTTGAAAAGGTTTTTTAATCAGGCCAGTATTTTTCTCAAATTTATAAAAACCCACGTTTTGTTTCTTTTTTTTCCACTTGTTTTCTTTTCCTGAGGTGAGAGCTCTTGCAATTAATTTAAAAATATATTTAAAACCAACTTGCAGGCTGCAATATTTGTGACTTGATACCTGTCAAGCCCCTTAACAGAGCATCACAGTTAAATCCATGGAAAGAGTTAGGTAACAGAAATTAGTTTTCTAAGAAACATTTGACAGCCTGTGGAGAGCCAGCCCAACCAGCAGAATAACTCCTGCAGATCTGCTAAGGTGTCATTAGCTGCATGAAAGTGGATTATTCATTACTAAGTTGTTTACTCTCCTCCTCTTTCTTTCCCAAAGTCAATATGTCATATTTCACTCCAGAAGCCACTTTCTTTTCCTCTAATTCTTCCTATGTCTCTAATAATTAATTCATTTTGCTTACACTGCAGCAGCCTCCAAAGCCTGGTTTGAGTTTCTCAGCAAGAGAACCCTGCCAAAGGCAACGTGCCATGCCATAACCTCAATTACAGCTTACATGGGAGAAGGCTCCACTTGCTGCAGGAGTCACTCTTTTGTCTTAAACAAAATTCTCTCCGGGTTATTGGGTCTCAAAGATGTACAGCAAAAAAAAAAAAACCCCACAGCAGATAATATAAAAAAAAAAAAAAAATCCATTTCAGGGAGAAGACGGAAGATCCATGTCAGAAAACACAGATTAGAGAAGTACATCACTATTAGTAGTTATCCTGTCACGTGTTTTCACAACTACAAAATACAGAATCTACAAAATATTTGTGATGGGGCTATGAAAGCCCAACACTCTGATCCACCTCACTGACACTGTTTTACACCACAATGACACAGACTCCGAGATTCAGAATGCTGAAAATGACTCCTTTATTTTTGGGATGTGTCTCCCTTTTATACTATTTACACAGACCAATTTGATTGGTGAAACAAAGGCAAACTTATTCAACCACATTGGTCAGACCAGAGGGACATCAAGAAGAAGTCCCTCATAGGAAAAGGAATGAATAACAAAGTTACAGTTACAAAAACATTTCTCTTGTTTACAGAAAATTCCCTAAAAAAAGAATTTCAGAAAACTAAAACACCTCAGGTATGGAACCAAGGCTACACCTCACTGACTGGAATTCCCAGCAGCTGCCTCAGCAGTGGCTTTACACTCCCCACTTCTCCCTCTGATTAGCCCAAGAAAGGCTCTCTTTGGTGGCTGGAACCCAAACACTTTTGACAGACTTTGTGTGCATTGTTCTTTCATTTAGGCATCAGTGAAAAAGGTCACCCCCTTTCTGTGGAAGGGAAGTCAGTGAAGACTCATGGCCACTGTAATTGAAGCAGGTAGAATTAGCTGTGCAGCCTTCACAGAAGGGCCTAAAATTCATCTATTGCCCCGACCCCTGAAGTAGAGAAAAAAAAAAAAAAATGGGTTCCCTGAAGTAATTTTAGAGATCTGACATTCCAAGAGAAGTTCAAAGTCTTTCCACAATGAGAAAAATCAGATCGAAGACTTTGAAATGTGAACGAAGAAATGCTTTGTCAAATTAACCTCCAGCCTTGAAAGAAGACAAAGGCTGCTGGCTTAGGGTCACGGAAGCCAAAATAAGTGAGAAAGGATCTTTTACAGAGGAATGGAGAAAATGTTTAAAATCTTGTCAAGAGTCAGAAATGAACTGGCATGAATATTATTTATGAAATCAGCAATGTAAAAATATTAAATTAATTCTTCTTCCCTTGCAATGAATAACAGCGAGTTAATAATTTATCTTAATGAACAGTATTTATTCACCTGAAAAGACAGAAAACAATTTTGCTAGCTAAGTTAATGTAATTTCTATTGGGCATGCACAGCAAGAGATAATTCATGGGTGTGAATATGGCACAAGCACCTCAAGTCTGTTTTCCCTTCCACAATTAAAGTTGGTAGAAGCTACATGATTTTATTCACAAGCAGCTTTCTGTTAAAAAAATTATGACTCAAAATACCAAAAGGGCTAACATTCAATTATAAGACAACAAACCAAAAAGCAGCAGCAAAAAAAAAAAAGAAAGCTGTTGTAAGAATTTGCAGGGGCTTTTAAATATGCAAAATTGTTTAACTGGACTCGTGACAAATTTTGGTTTAGTGCAATGAAATGAGAAACCATATGATGAGGGTCAAACTGAAGGCAAGGTTTTCAGCAATGGTTTGAGTTTGCAATTTCAGTCTTCCCTCTTAATTGTAATTGAGAATGGTCTAATGCTTTTCCCCAAAGTGTCTTCTGGTCTTAGCTTCAACATGTATGGCATGTCCCTCAAGCAGCATATTCACAGGGCAGGAATAAAATGGTCAAGACACTTGTAATTTTAAGAACTGGAATGTTTAATATGTGGAAAGGAAAAAGAAAGAGTGGAATTTGGAAAGAAACTGAAAAAAAACCCCCGACAGCTGACAAAGACAACAGCAGAATTTGGCCAGATATTTTCCACAGCAGGGTGGCTCTGATCACTGATGCATCTTACTGGAATGAAGAGGAAAAAATAAATAGAAAAGTGAATTACTGAAGGACCCAAAATAACTGGAGTCAAAGTTGAAATGGATAGAGCCATCTCAGATAACATTAAACATGAGAGCAGCTCTTCTCCCCTTTGTTTGAGCCAAACCTGGATCACTTGTGCATCAGTGCAATCAAGCAACAGCAGTAAGTGGTGCTGTCAACAGCTTCACCCTAACTTCACATCCACATCATCGTGGGACTGCCAGCACATCTGACCAGAACTCACAGTGCCCTGGGTATAATCTGGTTTTGGGTTTGTTACCTCTCCATCAGCCTCCTGGTGCCCCAAGGACCCTTATGGGCATGCACAGAAGGTATTTTTAACCAGGATTATCAAAAGCACACTTGTACCTCATTCAGCTCAGAACACAGGTTTGGGAACAACGTCATCAGTGATGACTCTGACCCAGTTTAGGCTCAAAAAAAAAAAAGCCCAAAGGACATGCTACTCTTTTAGAATCCTCTTGGAACTATACTTCAGATAAACTCCCTACATATACATATGTGTAGTTTTAATTAATGCTTTATCATCTGCTTTTGCATATGCATTCTAATCTGAAGTCACCATCAGTTAATTTACTCCAGTTCTAAGACAGTTTTAAAGTAGTATGGAAACAAATGCAGGAAATGTAGTCTGGAAGCTGAACTGAAACTATCAAGACTGTCTTGATTTTTAGCACAATATTAAAAAAACTTATTAAAAAGTGCTACTTTGAACCAAGAAACTTGAACTTCACACATCAGTTAAACTTTTCCCATCCACACTGAATCTATCTCCTACGGCTAATAATTCAGCTCACATTGACTTGTCCCAAACCCAATCCAATTTATATAGGAAGTACCCAAGCCTAAAATGTAAGAAGGGATTAAAAAAAACCCACAAACACATCAGCATATAATGTCTTTAAATTTTCAGTCTGGACTCTCCTCTTATTCTTTTTGGCTTTTGGCACCTCTGTTATCCTCCCTGATAACTGTTACATGGATAGGAGATAGTTAGATTTCAAATGCAAGCTGGATGTCAAAAAGCAAATCTAAACTTTCTGGGGTAGGATCCTCTCCAATTTTCTGATATCATGTCACTTTATTTCTCTGTCAGGGAGTGAGTTTTTCATACCATGTATCATGGACTACTTTTATGTTTTATATTTGTTTCTACATTTCCAGGAGACTATCCAAACGTCAAAACTGAGCTTATAAGAAGCATTAATACTTAATAAAAGAGTTTATGACACACAAAGCAGCTTCACAACAATCCTGAACAGAAATCCTCCAAAAAACAAACTCATGTTCTGTTTAAGGAACCATGTGGGTAGCTCGAAGAAAGTTACACATTTTGTTTTTAACGCTTTCCACTATTTTTTGGGCATTTTTAAACACTCTGGAAAACTGTTTAGTTGGTCAGTATATCAGTGTCATGACCCTAATCTGAAATTTTCCTGTTATCTTTTCTCTGTGCTGTACCTTCCATAGAGTCAAAGTCCCAGAGAGAGTGAGTGCTCTTCTCCTGGAGCACAGGAAGGATAAGAACAGAGAGTACAAAGAGAAAGTCGGGCAATTAAGCAATACAATCTCTGTGACCTTTACTCATCCAAGAGGAATTTGACCTGATGGTACCAAAGTGGCCATATAATGGAGCATGGCTCTCCACCAGCAGTCTGAGCAAGTTCAGTTTTGTTGGCCTCTGTATTTGCATCTAATCTCTTTATTTAGTCACAGAACACTGAGGTCACCTATTTAGAAACCACCTACGGAAAAAAAGGGAGCAAGTGTTATGTTTCCCTGGATCCTGCAGAAGGTTTGCAAGATAATGGGAAGTGGAGACTATTCCTTCCATTAACACTGTGACCCTTGCAGTTAATGGCTTTTTGGTTCACAAGCATACAGCTAACACAGCTCCCTCTGAGACCCTAAGCTATGGGTAACCTGAGGAAGGATGGGCTCTGCAGGTACTTGGAAAATCTCCAGGCTCACTTAACTGCCAAGACAGAGGTTCACAAGTTGGCACGTTGGATTCATCATCTCATGCACCAAAGGATTCCAGCAGAAAGGGACATGCTGAAACATCTTAGTTTTGTAAGATCAAAAAATCCTTCAAGGAAAACAGCCTCATTCAAAGCAGTGGTTCAAAAATGGAGATAGTCTCTTTCTACCCAAAAGGAATGCATGGTTTAGTATCTGCAGCACATTTTACAAAATGGAAAGCAACATCTCTGTGATAGTCCCTTTCCACCCAAAAGGAAAATGTGGTTTAATGTGTGCAGCACACTCTTCAAAATTAAAAGCAACATCTCTGTGATAGTCCCCTTTCACCCAAAAGGAACACGTGGTTTAGTATGTGCAGCACGCTCTTCAAAATGAAAAGCAACACCTCTGTGATGGACAAGTATTTATACCTATTACTATAAAATCTTATGAGGTGATAGAAGTAATTATTTTCACTTGATTTCATGCATTCTTATTCCTGCTCTGAATGGGAAACTTTTCTCACAGGGAGAATAGCTGACACTGTGCTGCAACAGTGGAAATCTCCCTCCCCAAGGCCAGGAATATTTTTCATCCTTTGGTGCTTAATACTAACTTAAGGTATGCCAACATTTCAGCTACCACCTTCCCTAACATCTAACTCGTGACACTAAGACTGTGACTAAGTAAAATAACATGACTTCCAGTGTATTGTTTTGGCATATTTTGCACAGGAATTATAAATGATGGGTTTTGTAACCCCAGAAGCTGGCATTCCTGTGATTTGGGATTTAAAATAAAATTTAAAAAATATATCTGTTCCCAATTTCAAAGAAATCTCTGGAGATCTGTAAAATTTTGGCCTCTATAATGACTATACCAAAAATAAGACCCTATTTTAAACAAAGCTACATAAACCCATTAGACAAATACACAACCAAACACCACCTGAGAAAGGAAAGAGACCTTTCAAGTGCCAGATTTAAGGACTACAGAAGAACAAGAAAGAAAAAGTACAGATACTCCCAATTCTCATTTTTCCCTTATACATCTCCATCTTCCTACACTTTAGCATCTCTTACCACCTCATCACCAAACATTTTTCCTCTTTCCATACACAAGTGATGTGTAGAATCTGTGATCATGGTTGTGTCCACCTCTGCTGACCTACTTCATCCATTTATTCCACTTATTTAACCCTTGGAGGCATCAAGATGTGACACAGGGACCTGTTCCCACACTCTAACAACCTTAGGCTCACCTGATGGAAAAGGAAAGTCCTCATGGAAGACAAACTTGAGAAAAACAACACAGTGTTCTTAGTTAAGAAAGCTGGTTTTTTTTCCTATGGCATAAAAGGAAATCAATTTTACCCCCAGTCACTGACATTAAAAATTAGTAAAATAAGATGGATATCAGATATCCTAAGACTTTTAGGAGCTTAGGATCAGTTTCTACATGAGGACTTGCAAAACAGATGTGGAGGCCAATTATAACACCTGAGAATGAATCAGAGCAGAATCCCTGTCTAAGTGGACAGAAAAACACATTAAAGTTCAGTAGCACTTTGAGCATTAAAGTTGATGACAGCGTTTAGGTAGGAGTTAATTTATATTTTAATTTAAGCAGAAATGGCTGTTATTTGTGGACACTCCCATGGTGATTTTCAAAGCAGCATCAGGGTTTTGATTAGAGGCACACACTGAAATCCAGGGCCTTAGGACTGCCTTTTAAACAGAGAAGCCACATTGCACTTGAAACTTGTTCACTTTTTCCATGGAAAACTTCTTTGCTAATAGCTGAGGATTTTTTGCCATCCACTGTTCTCAAAGTTTCTAAAGCAGATGGTATTTCACTGTCCATAAATACACCTGTAGAGCTGAGCCCTGTGGTACAGGAGCTGGGAGCACCATGTCCCTTTGTTTGGGACACACAGGGGTGGGATTCCTTCTGTGGGACACAGAGCAGCTTAACTTCTGCAGTGCTGCTGAAACAGCATTGGATTATCACTTTCCCAATGGAAAGCACTTGTGAGACACCTCAGTTCTCGTATTTTCAAACCAGATCAATTTGCTCTGATGGATCCCAGTTGTTTCAGGGTCAGAACACTCCCCAGAGCCACACGGATCAAACACTGCACTTAAGCCAGAGATGAAGCAGCCTAACAGGTGATTCACCTGATCCAGGAATAGGGGTTATTTTTATTCTTTTTTTTTTTTGTTTCATTTTGGCAACTGGGACTCATAAAATATCTGAGAAGATCACAGCTACATATTTTTTAAAGAGAAAGAAAGAAAGAAAACAAAACACTTACAAAGAATCAGACCTTTAGGAGACAGGGAATTCCTCCTAGAGCCAGGAGAAAAGCAGACTGCCTCAGGCAAGATGTCATCTTCTTAGTTAACACACAGTTCTTTTTCCCCCATCCTTTCAAGTGAACTGCTGGAAACGTTTTAGATCTTGTCTAGAGATAAAAGTTAATTTTACATGGTGCATCAGAGACGCAGTATAAATTCATAAATGAAATAATATTTTTCCACTGAGGCTCTGCTGGCGACGCAAGAGCTTGACTTCTCACTGCTGCAGAACCTTCCTATAAATAACGTTCCTGCATATAAAGATTTAAGTTACTTGTCTGTCAGCAGGATTCAATAAAAGAAGTTCACATTTATTAAGCTTATAAAACTTGTTGATACAAAATGCTGTTTTCCTCGATTAAAAAGACATTTAATTTAAAAAATAAAATAAAGGCATTTTTTGTGGTACTTTCCAAATACATTATCAGTTTGTCTTAATTGAAGTCAGACTTTTGGGTAACTCATGACGTTCCAGAAGATGATGGATGTGGCATCATCTACACATGGGGCTCCTGTTTAACCAGCAAGAGTCACCAGTTCCTGAGCACTGGATGAGACCTGCCTTTATCAGCCGAGGAGGAAAACCACGGAAATAAAGTCGAAACCCAGCTCTGGCCATGTATTTGTAATATGATAAGAAAGAATGTTAACATGGCCCCGGGGACTGGAATACAGATGTTTCACATGTAAGCACCAGGGTCTGGTGCAGACTGACTGGGTAAGCCAAGGGTTTAGAGGTGCAGGTGTCCTAAGCTAATGCCTTTGTGCACACAAGGTAACTGCTCAGAAAGCCTCTTTATCTCAGTGGTTCTTCAGCCTGACAGCAAAACCTCCCCTCACAACAAGAGTGCTCTGGCAGATCACCAAATGATTCCTTCACACTCAGATAAACAGTTTGAATCCTCAGAGGCCATCCCAGCCAATCCCCTGCCATGTATGATGAATGCAATTAAAGTCTTACCCTACAGTACTAAAGTGATAACCTCTTGTTGTGAGAAAAGCCAGCTGAGTATGTGTAATAAATGTCTATCTGCTATTATTGAAAACTGAGGCAAACAACCTTCCCAAACAACAGTAAGCATTTCTGCTCTCTGTGTTTTCTTTTTTAGAATACGCTGTGAATATGAAATCATTTCAAAGAACAGTACACAAATTAAATTATCCTGGTCATTATGAACACAGAGCAATATGAGAGGGTGATGAACTCACCAGTATGACATAATAATGCCAGCAAATTAAGCATAGAAAGCATCATGACAGTAGTACTTAAGTATTTCCCCTGTGTCTGAGCAATTTGTGCATTAGCAGCCTATTGCCTCATCACTTACCACAAAACAATCTGAACTGGTAACTCTTTCTGACAACGACTGCCATTTATTATCCATTCCAACAGTGCCCAGCACAGTGGTGTTCAATTTATATCAGTAATAACCAAAAGGAAAGCATGCAGTTTGTAAGAGGGAGTGGTGTCCAGGAGATTGCAGTTTGCAGCCCATCTGCCACTGAAGACGTACAGGAGAACCTGCACTGGCAGTGCACAGCAAAGGGAAATCTGATGCCATGGGGCTGTGAGGATGATGATGGGCTTTCCTTTCCTGTTGGAGACCCTCTGTGATTTCACCTCTTGACCCAAGGCTGGTGAGGAGGCAGGGAAGGTCACGGCAGTGGGGCAGAGCAGGCAGGAGAGATTTGCTGGTTCATGAAGTGACATCAGGACAGAGCAGGGAAGCAGTGCAAGGCTCTGGTTGTGCTGCATCTCAGCTTTCCTGGCCCTGAGCTCCATCCAAGACAATAACAAAGGATGAGGGCACCACAGCCTGATCCATATGGCCAAGACATGAACATACATGCAGGCCTGACATCGTCAGCATACAGAATTTTTACTCCTCTCTCTCTTTTCTTCGCCCCCCTTATGCTCATCTGTCATTACAAAACCACACCTGCAAGTTATTACAAAACAGCAGATACGACCTTCTTCCAAAAAGGATTTTGGACAGGGTGTTTTTCCAAATATGCATTTTCTTTTTTAGAGCAGATACCAGTTGATAACCAAGACAGATATAATAACTTAGTTATAAATACAGTTATGCTACCAAAGAATGGCAAGCTGACAAGAAGACTGAGTAAGGCTAAGAGAATAAATACCTTACAAAAGTACAAGAATATCCTACTACTAACAAAGTCTGAAGAGCCATTTACACAAAACACAACCAAGCCAGTTAAGTGACAGTAACTGGTTCTGCTTTGAAGCATCTCAAACTCACATTTAATTATGCTTAATGCATCATTTTATTCTCCTAACATAACGGGTTAGCATAAGCCCACCAAGTGCTGACAGTGACCTTTCTGTCTCAAATAAGCTATTCACAGCTACTCCATCAATCCCTTACATGTAGCTGGACATCCAGCCTCATGTCCTGCAGAAGGGCACTGAATTGGCCTCATTGTCACCACATGAGGTGGCATTTCATCTCCAAATGCCAAAGCGGGCACGAGGAATGCGGCACAAGAATGGGAAGCATTGAAAAGAACCAGAGGAGAAGAAACACTTGAATAGCCAGCTCTTTGATTATCATTTACAGATCCACTTGTGCAATGAAAAATATCCCAGAGATTGTTTTCCCACTTGTGCAGTCCCCAGTCTTTTGCACTTCAAAGGGGCTGTTTCTTCACTAGCCAGCAATTAGGAGCCCAAGGTCACTCGTGGCAAAATTCATCTTCTCCACTTTGGTGATTTTTCCTCTTATCAAAACGTGTGTGTGCACAAAGCACAAGCTGTGGTGGCTGTCAGAAAACAGCCTGAAAGCTTCAGAAGCAAAGAGAAAGTGAACTATGGCTGCTATGGCTCAAGCATTCCTGGAAATTTTACAGGAACCTACTTCTCTCTTTTCTGTCAATAAGCAAGAGATTTTCGTAACAGAGATTATTTTTGTTTGTTTGTTTGTTTTGGGAATAAGGGTACATAAAAAATGTCTTTAAAGTAATTCCAAGTAAAAAAATTAAGACTATAAAGACCTCACACTTGTAAGTTATTAAAAATATAGTCAATACTATATTTAACCCAAAATTGTGATTACAAATGTATTTAGTTGTCCAGCTAAAGTGCTAATGCTTCTTCACCCACTAAACCTCCTGCAGTCTCTCCTCCTAGTGCACTCTATTTAAAATTCACACCACATCTCACAGCCTGAGCTCTCAACTTCTAACTTTATCAAGAAAAACAAGTTACGAGTTGCATATTTCCTAATAATGACAGTCATTTACAGCTGCAAATCTCTATAGACAAATCTGCAGTTATTCTAATTCTTATTGAAGAGAGGAACTGTTCCTGGATCATGTTTTTACTCTGAGAAGTGTTAAACTTGTTTCCATAGGCCTCTAGGTTAGCACAATTAAAACCAAATAATTCAAATGTCTCTTTTACGCTGAAAATTTAAAGCACCTCAGAAAATACCAAGAGAGTTACGTAAATGTAATTGTATAATCTTTAAACACTTCTACTGAAGAGCTTTTACCAAATAAAGCACCACAGATCTCTTTCTACTTCAGTTACTACCAATAGCATGTGCTTTTTATAAACACAGGCTAAAGCATAAAACAAATGTGTGCTGTCTGCAAAATCAATTCTTATTCTTTTTGAAAAGCAAAAATACCTCAATATTTATATTGCTTTCTTCTTTGTATAAGAGAAATAAACCCTTCATTTTTAAGTGAAATTCTCTTCCCTGAAGATGTTTTTCAGCCCTGTATGTACAAAAAGCTGACAGTGGGAACAGTGAGGGGGTTTTCTAGTTTTGGGTTTGGTTTTTATTTTCTTAAAAGTTACAGACACTCAGGTTAGTCCCAAAGTCAAACCTACACTCCTGTTTCAGCTCATTAAGGAAAGGGATGAACATTTAGTCTGGAGTATTTCAAGGTCCCAAAATCTCTTTTTCAGCTTAAGAGGACCTGTTACATCTCAGAAGTTTAGACTGACTGTCACAAGCTTGACACTTACTGCACCATCAGACTCATAGAGAAGAAATCAACAAGAAAAAACTCTGTTTTCATTGACCACTGAAAAAATATGGGATAAAAATTAAGGACAGCTCAACAGAACCTCTCCTTTTGCACATGCACAGTACAAATTAGACAACTAGCATCAGTTTACATAAATCTGGAGAGTACAGAGAGAAATATTTCTGGGATTTCTCATCCCTGGGCACTTGCCTGGCATGGACTCTACTTAGTCTTTTGCTGCTCTTCTGCAAAACTGATGTTTCCAACTCCTTTCACTGAGGCACAATTCAAATTGAGAATTGGCTGTGCTGTTCCCAAAATGAAGGGGTACTCTGAAAATCCAAACAATTCCATCAAAAAGCTGTGTGAAAAGTGATGGGACACCAAAAAAAAGATGCTGGGAGCAGGAGGAAGAAGAGGCAGGCAGCAGGTTTGTTCAGACAGCTGCCATACCATGGAATATGTTCACTGGGTGCTGTGGGGATGCAGCATCAGACACTTTGTCAAGCACAACCTGAAAACTGCTGTCACATCAAAGCACAGGAGTGCAGAGCACACCTCACATGACAATTAATATTATAATAAACACGGCAAGCAGCTCATGTGTGCTCGTGCTGTGTGTCAAAGGGATGTTCCTGGCATTTTGGGATAGCTGCCTTTCAGATTTGACAGTTCATACTCTATTAATCAACACTGTAAATCCCAACAGCTCCTCATCACCCCCTGAGGGCCTGAAAAGTAATTTTTTACTGTTTTGTCAGAATGACTGGAGAAACTCAAGTCAGAAGAGAAGCAGAGGTCTGTCACTGAGAATTGCAATCTACTCTGTGTAATAAAATTGAGATTCTGTTTCAGAGCAGCTAAGCTTCTGCAAGTCCCTTTTCTCTTCTGAATCAATTATCTTTCACTCTTTTGTTCTTGCAGTTCCACACTAATGTTAGTTTTTTGTTCTGGTCATTTTTACCTTTAAAGGGTCTTGATGCCTGGCTGGAAAGAGCATGGACAGGGACAGTGTGAAAGCCCTCAGGATGGCTTGGGACCAGAGTGTATAAAATAATTGTTGGCAAACTGAATAGGTTTGGCTTCTTTGAAGCCAGCCATTCCCTGCTTACACTTCCTTTCAGTACTAGTCTTTCTGCTCTATCCTGAATTGTGACAGTAATTAAAGCCCCTTCTCAAAGGCTTTGGATATTGATTTTAGATCAGTCTTCTACTCCCAAATAGCCCCCTAATCTCTATTTATTTCCCTGAGCTAAAACCAGTACACTTTTCTCCGAGTTAATACGTTTTCATTGTTTCCAGTGGAAATTGCAAGTGCCCAGCATCTCCAGGCTTGGGCTGCACAGCACAAAAAGCCTGGCTTGTACAACACTGAGAATGCTACAAAAAGAACCCATGCCAGGGACAAAATCAGCCCTTTGTTCTGTCCACCAGATCACACAGCTTCGTGTCACTGAGCATCCTCTCCCTCTGAGAAAGGTCACACTGGTGTTTTCCAGAGAGCAGTGCTGAGTTCAGCCTGGAAGAAGCTTGGAGCAGCTCTTGGAGCATGACCAGTCAATGCTGGTCCCCTCAGCTCCAGCGGGGAAAAGCAGAGCAGGTGTCCTGCATCACTGCAAGGTAGCAATTATCAACTGGACTCTTTTAGAAAAGGGCCTCTGAACCCAAAAAACATTCCCCAGTTATTCATTACGCCATGGGCTACCAAAGCAATGAGAGGATGAAACTTCCCCTGCTTTTTTTTTTTTTTAATTTTAGAATACATGAGTGTAGAGAACAGATGTTCCTTGATATTTCCTGTGTTGTCTCAATTAGTGGCCCACAAATCCTGGGCTTTAGATTCCCACTGAATTCCCCCTCGACCAGACTTGCAATCTGGCACTCAGCAGGCACCAAAGGAAATGACTGGTGTGGAGAGGCACGCAACAGAGATCAGAAGTGTGGATACAGCCTACCTGCCCATTCAGGCACTGTGTGTTTTCAGTACCCAGGCATTCAAGTCTCACATTCATCACGTTCAGAGCAAGACAGAATACTTGCTTTTATGTGCACCCCATTCAGTGTACAGGGAATCTATACCTACATCCATCACATTCAGTGAAATGGAGCCTATTTGCAAATGTTGAGCTTCCATTTCCCTGCAGTGACCTGAATTACAATAGGCTGCAGGTGAACATGTTAAATTTCTGAATTGGGAATGAAAAAAATTCTGCTGGAGTCATTAATAGATGTGGCTAATGTGGAAAAAAGACTCATTTCAGAACGTGGCTGTGCACCATAAAGGGTGCTAGAAAAAGCTCTTTTTTCTACAAATAAATATAATGCTTATGGCAGATGTCAGTGTGTGTAACAGAGATAAAGATGGAGCATCTGCATTTATTTATTTATACCATGTAAAATGATGTCCATAGTGCATCTACCCAGGCAATGCTGCTTCTAAACCTTCAAAGGCAACACCATGCACTTTCAAATTCATTCATCATGACTATGTTGAACTCCTTCTTTTCCCCCTGACAACCTATCAGTGATGGCAAGTGGCGATGATGAAAACCTGTTTTTGGAGGAAAAGTCTGTATCATGTATACACCAGTGAAAGCCTGTCAGGCATTTGAAATAGTGTCATTGTTCTCAGGCACTGCTGGCCACTGCAATGCCACAGGAAAAAGGAGGAGGGCTTCAAGTGAAGCTTGTTCTCAGTGCACCCTCTGCCATGAGTTATGCAAATAAATCCCAGGATAGGTGAAAAATGGGACTCCATGTAAAGACTAATTCAATTCACAAGTCATGATAATGCCCATAAGCCATCTGAGTATGTGAATAGTTGGTAAGTGCAACCTTGAAGGGGGAGATTTTGATTTCTGGGGAAGAACAGGATTAATGGTTGAATACTGATTAGTTAGGTAAGAGCACATTGGTCCCTCAGCAATGTACTGGTTTGTTTTCTTTTTAATCTCTCCTGCTATACCGTTGGGAAATAGGGTATCTACTGGTTCCAATGTCTGAAATTAGTTTTTAGAGGAAAGTAAAAACTCCTAATGTATAGAGAGCATTAGGAACAAGTGAATCCATAAAGATGAGAATTTAATAATCTCTGGAAAATGGGGAGAGGGTTAGCAGAGACCCTGCTGAAAAAAAGATCCCATTCTTGCTGCCATGAGCACAGTACATGTGCTACTGCTGAACAAAGGTCAGGGGGAGGGTAATAGGAATCGACTAAGAAAAATCTCTATAATAGCCACCCAAAAAAAAACGATCGAAAAACCCAAAAACAAACAAAAAAAACCCCAACCAAACAACCAACCAAACAAAAAAAAAAAAACACCCACCAAAACAAACAAACAAACAACCCAAAACACACAAAAAACCCCACACCCACCCCCAACAACCCAAACCAAAATCCAACAAAACAAAGCCCAAACTCAAAACTGAGTAGCAGAAGAGAGGACGACTCCAGTTTCAATTTGCTTATCCCTGTATCCTGCCCAGCTGGGGCCCCACAAAGCTCCACCACCTTTCCCTAAACCCATGATTTCTGCTGGAGCCATCCTGCTCCACACCTCCTGAATAACCCTCAGTGGCCTTCACATGGCAAAGCACAGATGCTGCTTTCTGCAGATCAGTCAGAGATGGGAACTGGCCCCATCCCACTGACAGGCTCTAGCAACTCTCACTGCACAAAGTTAAAAACTTTTTCAAAAATCACCTTCATTCTGCCTTGCTCCAGGCCACAAACTAGGTGGTTAAATAAAACATACAACCTATTACAGTAAAACAAGATATAACATGCTTCTCTGACTGCTAGGGACAGAAAGAAAAAAGAAAAAAATATATCTGTCCCTTTCCAGGCTGGCCTAGGAATTTGATAAATCCAAATCTACTGGTCCTATGGATGAGTATAGACATACCCATCCTTTACTGGGCTTAGCCTGAGAACCCTTTTAACCATGAAATAATGAAGCTAAGAGAGCACAGTGCTGAAATGGTATCAAATGGACTGTGGAATGAGCATTATGTAAGAACGATTCTCTTGTAATAGCAAATCTCACTTATTTTTATGGGACTCTAAATAATTTCTTTCTAGACTTTCTATGTGGCTTCTCAGCACTGCATAAATGAATCTCAAACAGCTATTTAAGGTCTTTCCTATTTCTTTTCTACTTGCCTTTTTGCAACTAAACATCTTTAATAGGAAAATATTTGATACTTATATCTGATGCAGCATTTTGGTGATGTGAAAATTACTGAAATCCATATGTCTGACAAGAAAATGGAGTGTGAAAACATGCACAATTCTAGAAAACCTCTTTTAGATGTACAAGCTTTTCTCATTAAGTTTTTGTGTTTGAAAGAGAAATTATTAAGTATTGTGTTTTAGTGCACAAGCTACCAAACAAGAACATCCTTTTTATATTCTCTGAACTCCCACCGGTGCCACTTAAATTAGTGTTCTTGTTAACCAGGATGTTTTTTATACTTGGGAGGTCTGAATAAATCACTTCCATATTTTTTTCATACATTACCAGGACTGCTTTTATTATTATTTTTTAAAGTATGCAGCTGTCACAGGCCAGCATTAAAATGTCACCTGGAAAATTGCAGGAGAAATGGATCACTTAATATCTGCTTCAGCAAATAACTATGCAGACAATATTTCTTGTGGCCCCCTGAAATCCATGACAAGCCCCAATTGTTTGTCAGTGGTTTATTATTGCAATGCTGACATTTCTGTCATAAGGACCAAAAGATTTTTCTCCTTCAAAGGAAAAAAGGAAGGGAACATCCTTTCTGCTTTAGGTCTTCAAAATGAAGATGGAGTATTTCAAGATTTTCTCCAATTCATAACCATGCAGCTTTTAACTTGTATTTCTGAGATTGCATGTTTGGCCATGTAAGTTATGCCATTCACAGCATTCATCTACAGGACCCTTTTCTTTTTTTTCAGTGGTGCTCTATTTTTTTACTTTGTCTCTTCAGTCTCTGTGGAATTCATTATTTATTTTGGTGCATCAGATACTACAATTTGACATATTCGTGCTCCTGTGTTTTTATTCTTCAAAAACAGTTAAGGTTTCCATCTAGTGTTTGCTGAAGACACTTGGTGTCATGACAGACAAACCTAAGACTGCAGGTAGCCCTTAGAAATTTGGGCATTTTCCATCAGAAACATTCTGTATCTCTTCCTTCCTGCTTTCCCCTCCTCCTGCAGTCCTGAACTGACTCCTCTCAGCCACTGCTGTACCACTACCGACCCAAACTGAGGGCTTTTTTCTGGATTCACTCCAAAATGAGCTGCTTTCTGCTGCTCTCTGAATGTGCTGTAGCCTTTTAACCTTTCATTATTTTCACTTCTGAAGAAGAGGCTTATAAGGAAAACTGCTGGGCTCCTCTGAAGCACAAGAAGTAGTTTTTCTGTTCACTAGCAGAACTCGATATTCTTCCACAGGCTCCACTACCCAGCCTGCCATTTTCATCAATATTACAACTACAGCTCTGCCTTACCTTTTGGTATTTCTGCATTCATTGTTCCATCCTCTCTCTTACACAACTTCCTCTTCCTATTTTCCACTGAAAATGTGACCATTTCTAACTAAGCTTCTCTCCCTGCCTTTTGATCAGTGCTGCCTCACTCCTCTAGGCCTCCATCTGAACTCTGTCACTCAAGGTGAATTTTTAACCAAATATACCATATGAATACTTTTTCATTCCTGCATTTAGCTCTCTGTATGTTTGTTTATTTTATTCAGACTGTCTTTTAAAACATACAAACCAAGAACTCCATCTAGCCTTCTCTACATACCTAACCCACATTTTCTCTATCTTTGGTTCTCATTCCCCAGCAGTTTGACTTTTCCCACCCATGGCACAGGACAGCTCTGCCCCTCCTTCACACTGCACTGTAATCAAAGTCAGGAGGTGTTCTTTAAGCCCTCGAGTGAAGGGTTTTCCTTCCACTGCTGGCAGACAGCCATCTGTTTTCTAAAAATCCCTCCCTGCTGCAACCATAGCCACCAGCAGCGTTCAGTCACTTCTGCTTCCTTAGCTCCATTTCACCTGCCCACTCAAAAGAGAAAGCAATGGGTGAAGAGAGGAACTGAGAAAACACCATTCAGAAAATCAGGATTCCTGAAAGACCCGTGCAGTTTGTTATGCCAAAATATAAGAAGGGTGAATTAGTATTTCTTCAAAGTTACTCATTGTGACTGAGAATTAAAATATTTATTTGAGGGACTAAGAAAAGTAAACCTCAGAGGCTCAATACACAGACTCAACTTACAACTCCTACGTTTCACTGCAAAATTTTGCATTTTCCCTTTGTTATTCTGAGGGTTTTTTTACTGACACTCTCTTTCTTAAAGTATTCATAGCATATGTAAAACGTGTTACAACCATATCCTTATTCTTTATTCTGTTTAGAAGAGATACAAATCTAAACAGAAATGGTATTATGTAGATATTAAAATACAAATTCTTGGATCAGATATGAAACTCTGAGGAAGAAAGATCCTACTTGCATTCAAAAGCAAATAAATGCTGGTTCCTTGTAACACAAAAGGAGATTCCAAGCTTTCCTGCAATAAGACCCAACACTAAATGATCCAGTGTATAAGTGTAATTTGTACAATAAATAGTAAGTTAACCTCAATGGGATACATGCTTTGAAATTTGAAATTTCTCTTCTCCAAGTATTCTTCTGTACAGATGTGAATCTAATTTGAATTTTAGGAGTATGTTAGGGCATGTTAACCACCTTTACCTTAATTAACATATAGCAAAAAAGTACAAATGCAGGAAAACCCAATTTACAAATCCTTAAGCAGAGTATCTACTTAATATTGAGGATATAAATCAATAAAAAGGAGGAGTTTGAAAACTAAAGAGAAGGTCACATCATAGGGGACAGCAGTGAAATTGGTGTGAGGACAGTGTGCTGCGTTTGAAGACTGAAGTGTGAAAACATTTATCCCTCCTTAGATGTCAAACAGCTTTTAAAATTACACACAATTAGACCTAATAACATCACACCTCCTTTTCAAGCTCCTGCACTTTGACTGTAGAATACACATACTCCAATGCCAGAAGTTTTGGAGAGATACTTTATACTCCATTGCACAGAGAGACAAAGTCATTAAGAACTAACATCTCTGAATGTTACAGATGGTTGGAAGATACCCTTAACTGCAAATGTCATATTAATAAATTGCATTAATCCTAAATACAGAAACATTGCCATCCTTGAAAAGAATTCTCCTTTCATTTCCATATTGTTGGTGCACTTTGCCCTGCTGTGGATCCAAAGTTTACGTTGGACCTCTGAGAGTTTTTCACACTCTTCCCTGAAACACATGGTATGTTCATGCTGGGTTAGAGCAGTGTTTTCACTAGACACTCACTCTGTTTTATTCACAAGATACTAATGCATCTAATTTACACTACACAAAGCACTCAGCTCCTCCAAGGACACTTCTCTTTCTCTCTCTCTGCACTTCTGAAGAACACTGGGAGAGGTAAAATGAGACCCTCCCAGAAAAATCATTCCTATTAATTTAAAATTGTTAGCAAAACAAAGAATGCATTTTGTGTCAATGTTCAAAATCAATTCACTTTCCTTTGTTCTTTAAGGTACTTTTAGAGATCAATAATTAATGATATCCCAGGGACTCAAGGAAATCAAACAAAAATCCCTAATGAATGCATTCAGCATTAGTGTTCCTCCATGGAAAACAAATGGAAAACAGGTGAGTGCAGCTCTAATTCCTTTCAAGGAGCAGGAGTGACTCACACGAGGTTGTGCTCTGACCCCTCTCGTGGCTAACTCAGTTCAAAGAATGCTGTAAAGGACAGCCAAGGTGTGGGAGTTATGAGGGGAAGAGACACCACAGGATGGAGAGATTGAGACAAAACTCCTGATAGTAAAATCTGAAGTTGGAATCCCCTGAGTTTTGTCCAAGTGAGCAATTTCCTCTTGCCAGTGCATAGGGGATGCTCCAGTGAGCTGGATTCACATGGACAGACTTCCTTGGAGCAAGCACTACTACCATGCACTCGCTGCTTCCTGACTGATTAAGGAGAGGGTTGTATAAACAATATTTATAAATGACACTTAACCTTGCAAGTCAGCAAAGAGTTACTAAAATGCAGGTAAACTCACCTCGATCAGTGAAAAAAATAATGCACCTTGCTTTTAAAAGACCAAGGTATAGCCATATGTGGTACTGATTTGGTTAATACCACCTACTCATAATATTCATAGGTGAAGGTTGATGCTTCTTCATAGGAAATATTTAAGCATTACTTTTTCTACCAAAAGTGGTTTCACTTTGAAATAGGTGACAGAATAAGAACCACGTTGCCAATTTAATGAAGCTGTGATTTTTTTTTTCTTTTCCTACCAAAGCTGAAAAAGGGCCCCAAATGACAGGTACATTCCAAAAAAAAAAACAAACCAGAACAAAACCAAAACAAAACAAAACAAAAAAAACCCACAAAAAACCAAAAAAAAAAAAAAACAAAAAAAACCCAAAAAAAAACCCCAAAAACAAACCACCAAAAAAAACCCCCAAAATCACAGAGGACTCCAAAAACAAGAGGTGAAGTCATCAAGGTTTTCTGTGAAACCATGGAAGGACACCCACTGGGTCTTCAGCTTCATGGAACATTTTGAACTGAGCTGGGCTAAACATTCTGGAAAAAACTGTAATCAAATATTTTCCACTGGAAATTTTCTTTTCACAAAATGGATTAAAATACTAAAGAATTAAGCTCAGTTGACACGGTTTATTGCCATTAAAACCACCTAGCTATTTTCCATTTAGGAATCTGGCAAAACGTTTCAAAGACAAAGTCCTCAGCTTTCCAAAGCCAAGTATTTACATGCTTGTGTACAACCAAGAGTGTACTAGTGGAAGCATGCACGTTAATTACTTGGTGATTAAGTTAAGATTACAGACATAGGAAAAAAAAAGTCACCGCCTACCTTTGAAAAGGTAATTTGAATACTCACAGTGCCCAGCAGGGGCCTGAGAGGACTGAAGGCAGTGGGATGGGAACAGTCACACTTTCCCACCTCCCCACCATCCCCCAGGTACCAGAGATCCAAAAGGGCAGGAGGATGGGACACTGACATGCAATCAGCAAGTCACAGATGTTATTGAGGCATGAAGTTAAGAGCTCCTTAAGGCTGCTCATACCAAAAGGATAACAGACAATTTTGGCAGGTATCCCTTTGTGCCAGAGACAACGTTGGTGGTGTGGGAAAGAAGAGTTGGGTCTGAGGAACACATCTTTCTTCCTGAAACTAAAATTGTAGAGGATGCCCTTGAGACTCCAAGCATCACTTTCTCAGAGAACTCTCTCAATGCAAGGAAGGTGGTACATGGCAAAATCTAATGAATGTATGGATAGCTGACAGGTCTGGACTGAAGCTGCTATGGCATAGACTATCTTTGTAAAGCAATGCTACTTTAGTCTGAAAATAAGATTATTACTGACCAACGTGCTCCACATATACATTTGCTTTCTAGTTTGCTTTGGAAGAAGCTGTCAGCATTGGTTTGGTAAGGAAAGAAAATGAGTGTGCATCAAAAAAGCACCTCAGGCCAAATATTTTAATGCCCAGGCCTCAGCCAACACTGGTGTTACAAGAGCAAACTGGATGTGCATTCTGGGTGTGGGCAGATGATCTCAGATGGCGTCAGCCTGCTGGCCCAGGGTCTGCCACGAGAAGCAGCTTTGGAACCAGAAAACCATGGGAGCCCTTATTTTCTCTTCTTTGGAGGCTCATTAGCACCTTTCAACAACCTGCCTGGGAAAATAAGACTTACTACTGAGAACAACGCTCAAGCTGAGAATGGAGATCCTTCCACAATCCTGGCTTGCAACACAGACAGGAGCAAAGCATGTCATTCACATGCATGCCCAAACCTGTCTGTTCCCAGAGCTGAGACAGCAGCCCTGCTCATAAACAGCTGGGAGCAAGGTAATGGCATGCAAACGCTGAGCACGGGAGATTTCTTCACAAAAGGCAGGAAGTATTTATGGTATAACACACACAGTCTTCAAGCCTTAGCTTATCACAGCCCCTGTGAAGCTGTGAACCTGTGAAAAACCATCATAGAGGGTAAGTTTCGTGGAAATTATGTTCATAGTCAGAGCTGATTAGGGAGCAACCAAATTTATAGCAGTGCATCCAATTCATTGGAGGATGAACTCTTTTTCAGAAAACTCTCAATTGTCAGAAATTCTTTCTCTGTTGGGAAAATGTCAGTTTCTCATTCACACAATCATTTCACTTTGAAACATTTAATAATAACCAAGAAGCTTTATGTTTTAGCAGACAGTTCTCTAAACAGAGGATGTCAGGAGGTTTTTTCCTAAAGCCCTGCAACACTTCATAAAACTTGATGCCTAGCAAGCCAGGATAGCATAACTGCGTACACTACTTCACTGCTCAAAAAATATTATTATCCTAAAACAGAGAAACGAAGGAAAAAATTGTCTGTGTTTTACAACAAGATTGCAATAATGTGTTCTGATTCCTGATAACTCCTGCTCTTCTTGTGCAGGGCTCCAGAGAAGGGAGAAGTCCACACGTGGGAAGATCTTCTTCACTCTAACATATGCAAGCTGTATGTTGACACACACATAATATCTGCCTCTTTTAACAAGGAGTTGCACCATGTGATTACATAAACTACATCTGGGAAATTTGGTGGCAGAACTTGGCCACATCTGTCAAATAAGATAATAGATTGCTTTTCAAAAGATTTCTCTTTTTTCATTTTGTTGAAGCAACAAAGCAGAAACGACAGGATTTCCCCACAGCTTTGATGAAACTTGAGCTGCACTTTGTTGAGTGGAAGACAGGTGGTGCAGGGTTTCCCTTTCTCTCAGAGACTTGAGCAGGACTCTGTCAAACTGCATTCCTTGCCCACAAGCCACACTCAGAGATAAATAAATACTATAATAGAGATAAATACTTCAGAGGGGGTCTCTTCAACCGAGCCAAGTCAAGGTGTCACCCATCAGAGAGCCTTCCTGAAATTCTCTTTATGCAAAATTCTTTTGCATAAGTAGGTATGTACACTTGGCAAAAAAATATCCCACATTGTGCCTTTTAGTGAACGTGCTTGGTAGTCTGAGTAAGTCCAGGTTGGCATGGATTTGTTGTCTTGACCATACAGAAAATGTTTGTGTTTTAATCCAGGAAGACAGGGAATGCAAAATTTACACAGGCAAGTTGTTGTAGGTTCAGGGCTTTTCTATATGGAAGTCCTCACCTTTAATGACTTCAGACAGACAAATAGATTACAAAGGCATCTGCTCAGCAGCTCAATGGGTGTCTCCTCACTAAAGGATCTCATGATTGAATCTCAAAGAAGATGTGTGGGTAGTCTTCAAGGAAAAGAGTCCCAAGTGATATCCCTTCAATTAGAAAGGATCCGACTCTGCAGCTGAATTCCTTTGTAATGCTATCTGATGCAAGTGATGTGAGGTGCCTGTAATTTCAGGGCCATCCCCATTCCACTGCAGCACAAGGACTATTTGTGGAACACATCTCATTTGCCCTCTACCCCAAAAATACCTCAAGAGGGCATGTCACAGGGTAGGAACTGAAATCCTCAGTAGTGCCTGTGCTTGGCAGAGTTGAAAGGAAAAAGTAATAAGACAAAGATAATCATACCCAGTCACAAGTCATACAAAGACTGCAACACCCTGAGGAAACATGACAATTTATGACCCAGTCTGAAAATAGGTAACATGCATCTGAAGAGGTCAGAATGGGTGAGCTCTCTCTGTCAACAGCCCTCTGGACACACTGGGATAGACTAGTTCTCAACTATGAAAAGAGGATGTAATCATTTGGACAAGACTGGTGCAGAATGTGGAGTAAGTGTGTGTACATGCAAGTGGAAGTTGGGGAAAAAGGTGTCACCCGCTGTCTTTCCTCATGCTGAGCCAGCTCTGCCTCAGGGATGAGGGCCCATCACAGTCTGCAGCCATCAGAGCCCAGAACACAGCACCAGGTGTATGGTACTGTACAACCAAGGCTTGACTAACCTGTTGGATTAATGCTTGGTTTTAGTTGTTGAAGTGATAGCACAGCAGTTTAGCATAAATAATGCTTCTTTGTGTTTGTGGAAATCTGCCAAAATATTCCCATCACAGTAGTTCCCAATTTCCTAATCAAAATACACTAGACTTCCTGAATCACCCATATCTGAGCCACCCATTTCCATACCAGCTCTAACAAATTACAACACTTGAATTCTATTAATTCCAAAGTTGAGCCCAATGTACCATTTCAGAAACCCCAAATTCCTTGTTGCTGAAAATAAATGAAAATCAACTCATTTACTTTGGAGACAGGCAGGATCAGCCAGCTACCTCTGGCAAACAAGCTTGAATGTTGGATACAGACTCTATCTACAAACCTACTATCTCACCCAGGCAATCAGACAAACACATCCACCAAGAACACAAACATACCTGCTAGTCTGGATTGTACCAAAGGACAAGCCTTCCAAAGCTTGTATTCTCTCAGAGCAGCTATGTGCACAGATAAAGACTATGGATCAATGCCCACGGGACCTCAGGAGTGTAAAGAATCCCTTTCATGTGGTAAGTTCACAAAACTGAAGCAAGCACAGGAAAGCTTTCTATTTAATGCATGAATTAAACGCCCAAGACACACAGGTCATTACTGCTGAGGGCTGTGATTTCCAGCTGCACAACACCCAAGCAGTAACATCAGCCTGGCTGCCTAATCAAGGGTTCACTGCTACCTGCGACAAGGAGCGTAAACACCTCTGGTCTCAAGAGGCTGGAAGCTGCCCAAGGGACAGCAAGACAAAGAAAGCTGTGTCACAAAGGCATGGGTAAGTGTACAGAACGCTTGGCTGTGCAGAAGCATACAGGAAAAAAAGCCTATGGAGAGAACTGAGCTGTAAACACAACGAGATGTAAAAGGCAGTTAAACCCCAGATCTTGGCGTGCTGCAAACACGGATGTACGTGACTGCTCTGCACAGGTGGCAGTGCATCTCTCTTTATATTGGAACAACATTCCCAGAGGCAGTGCTGCAAGTGTGCAGAGGCTCCTCTTTTTCTATTAATAAAACACATTAAAGGTGTAAAAAACAAACAAGAGAAACTGAGACAAACTGTACAGGCTTGTGTCGCATCCTTCCAAGTAAAGACTAAGCGATGCAGTTGGTTGACTACAGAGCAGCGAGATGTTATGCTGCACATGTTCTTTGATAATGCCCTACTTTAGAACCAAAGAGCAGTCTGATTATGCTTTGAAAGCTACATGATCAAAGGAATTCAGAAAAAGCCTTTTGAATCATTTTCCTAGATGCTTCTATCAAACTGTATTAGGCCAAATCCGCCCTTTCAGTTTGAACGGTTTGAGCCATAGCATTAAGTCTTCTGCTCCTTAAATCTATTCATAAACAAAAAATAAAAACCTTCCCCAAAGAAATGACCACACTAACCCATTATCTCATGTAACTGAGTGCAATCAAAGACCTTCATTTACTTTATGTAAATGTCCTCTCCCTTTCCCAGGCCTAAGGTTTTCTTACTCTCCGTTGTGTTACCTCATATCTAAGCGAGATACTGAGATCATCTGGGTGGAGATTCTGGGTAAAAAAGTCACTACTGACTAAAAAAAATACAGCACCATGGTAACTCAAGATACTTCTGCAGTAAATACACTGGTTCCTTCTCTGTTTACAATGTGTTCAAAAAAAAAAAGCACGGATGCAACATACCCAAATATTTCCACATTAATCATATATGGCAGCTGCTCCATTGCCCCCAAGTCCTACAGCACAAAAACCACAAGTCATGGCATAAAAGGGTTAAACATGTGATGGCAGTGACAGGATTTTGGGGGGACATTAAAGCTCTCTGAAGGCTTGGCAGTTTACTCCTGCAGTGTAACAGGCCCATGTTTCATCCTGTGGCTGGTTACAGCACTGTGAGGCATTTACTTGTGTGGGAATTCTTACTTCCCCTCCCCTTCCTTCCTGAAAACTACAGTGTGGTGTTGGTAAAACCAAAAGGAGATGATATTTTGTGGACCAACGTCTCCTCAAAGATTCAGATGCTAACGTTCACTAAATAAATGTGAAAGGAAGATTTGCCTCATATGCTTTGATGCAGTACAGTTTGATGGAAGAGATTTTATCTCTGTTTTCCTTTGTTCTGTTTTCACTTAACAGGAAATCTTTATGCATTGGCAGTCAGATTTCACAGCTAAAAAAAATAATACCTGCCTTGAAAATTTGAGTCTTTCATCTATTTTCTTTTAGTGTGTATCAGTGAGTGTTTCATCTGAGACACAACAGGATATACACTGAGCTCTTAAACACATTAAACCAACTGGATCAAGTCCTTTAAATGTGTTAACTTATGTCTGCTTTGCTCTTTCATTTTACATCATGATTTCCTTTTCCTTTATTATTACAGTAAAGCAGAATAAACTAGAACTAATTTTTTTCTCAGGCCATTTTATATCCCCTTTTCCTTCATTCCCTTGCCACGTTATGTATTTCCAGGCAAGGAGTAATTTAAAAACATAAACAGGAAAAAATTCAGTCGTTCCTCTTTCTTGTAGCATCCCTTATGGTTCCATCTAGCAGTGACATTGCCACTGCTCCAATATCAAATGAAATTCATACTTCTTGGTTTGCACTCCTTTTTTCCTTACCAATAGCCTCTTCTATAGTTTATCTATTTATCTATTGCAGAATTTTTAGTAGCTATCTCTTCAACCCCTCAATGTTCCCCATTCAGGTCCTAAATATTTTCAATTAAGATGAAAGAATCTTCTTATTTTTGTGCTTCCAGGTATCGTCCACAATTCCTTTTATACATATCCAGAATATTGTTAGCCAAGGCATTTCACCTCTCCTGTCACTTTGGTTGCGTCCAGCTTATGCTTATTCATATTTAGCTATTAACCTTTATTTAAACAAAGTACAACTAATCACTTTACTCATCCGTGTAATATTATATTAACCCATATTATCATTAGAGGTGAAAGACATTAATTGTGTCATCAACTTTAGCATCACTGCAGTATGCAAGACTTGCACAGGAAGTTGATATTTTTATTAATAATGATGATGTTGTTGTTGTTATTCAACATTAGAAGAGGTCATAGAGCTGGCTTTTGCAGTGAGCTGGGTCACATAATCTGGGATATTTTTACTTCATGGAGATACACTAAATCAAAATAACAAGGGAGAGGAGCCTCTAATCTGCCATGGCACAGACAAGCATTTCAGCGAGTCAGAGTCCATGGTTTTAACAGCCAGGAAAACCATCTGCAAGATTTCCAAAGTTATTTCAACAACTCTTTTTGGTAACACCACAGCTGAGCTCAAACAGCCAGAGCAATTTCATTTAAGTGTTTCACACGAATGTTGGTGGACCTTTCCCACTCAAAAGCACTTGAAATAAGTAGAAGGAGGCAATTTCTTTACATGCATTGGTTTTATAATTTGGCCTATTTGTTGAGAAAAAGGAGTTGATGACAGGGCCATAATTGCTGTGACGTTTTACATATGTAACTCATCTCAGGAGCTCTTCCTCTCTTGGGCTCCCTGCTATCTTCAAACATGCTAGCAAAAGAAATTGGAATGGGCAGAAATCTAACACCCCTAGAAACTAAAAAAGAACCCTAATGAAGGGAAGCAGTGAGAAAATACACACATGTATGGCCAACTTCAGACTTGACCACAACAGCCCTACACTCCACTGTGGCAGAGGAATAAATCTGAAACTCAGTTTCATTCCCGATTGAATCATTAAATTCTGTGCCACTGGAATATAGGCTGCATGAGGCTACAGGATGTAAAGCCTATCCTTAATACTTTTTAAATATTGTTTGCTTCTAGGAATGACTTGCATCGATTTTTATTTCAGACCAGTATATATAACATAGAAACAAGTTTATTTTTTCTTAACTAAACACACACTTTTTATTTGCATATTCACCTTTCCCTACACTCAGTTCTTCAAGACCTCCCTTTATATTCAAGTCCTAGATGTGACCAGGGACAAATAACTGGATTTTCCATTCCTGTGGCCATACACAAGACAAAGAACTGAAAGGAAAAGAAATTATCTGAATTTGCAACCTCTGTTTCTGTTTATTTAGCTTTCCTAGAAGCAATAGTAGAAATTTTAAATTCAGCAAAAAAAAAAAAAACCCAAAACAGATTTCTCCACAATACTTTTCCAATCCATGGTAAGCAGTAACAAGCAAATTTGGGATTTTAATAGCCACTCCTGCTCTGCCCCAAAGAAAGCCATGGGCAGGTGTGGGTTGTAAATAAATGGCACTGTGTGTCTGTTACTCAAACAGGAACATGTTACATGAATGCAAATTGCACGTGGTGAAAAACAGGCAAAAAAGACAGGGGGAGAAGGGCAAATCTCTGAAAGAGAAATCCATTATTAAAGGATATATTTGTAACACATGCAAAGCTGTCTTTTTGGCTGTTATTGACCAGGGAAAAAGGACTACAGGTCTCTGCTATTATAGTGCACTGCCAGCTTTCAGCTTTATATACTCACTTCTCCAGAGAGATTTGAATATCCTCATCCTTTGCCATTTCTACCCTATCTCCCCAGCATTTCACTGAATTTTAAATGTCTAATACATTGAAATTCAGTGAATGAGATGGAATAAAACTGTGCAGTGAATAATCAGCAGTGAATAACATCCAGCAAGCACTTGTGTATTTCTTTCCTACTGAGAAAAACATCCTAAACAACATTTGATTTATCTACCCCAAAGTTCTCCTTACAGGAACTGACATTGCTGTTGACTGGGCATTTATTTATGATCAGCTGGTACCAGGCTCTGTGGGTTTCATAGCAGGAAAAGTGAAATTCATTACTCTTGCCACACTACACCATCCATCTTCTATGTATTATATAGAGCACCGATTTACGGGAGCTGTAGAGTTGAAAACCTAAAAAATGAATATTTAATGATTATAATATTATACATGCCCACATTTTGCTGTAAGGAAAATGTATGCAGGTATTTTGCTGCACATGTTTTTCTAGCAGGTCTGTATTTGTAGTGGTACTGTCCTGCTGTTGGCAGCAGACATTTAGTTCTGCTTTACCTGGCATCACTTCTGCCAATTCTTTCAAGCAAAAGAGGTTCCACTAAAGACAGGAAAACCTAGATGACATCTCATCAATGAGAAAAAATATTGAATCTGATAAAACAAAAGCCACTTCCCTTGAATCAGAATTAGCCTATTCTCACACCTGTGCCTGGGAACCAGGCTGTTGTCTCACCTAAAGTAAATAACCATTGGATTCATGATATGAATTTAACAGGTGAGCTCTGACAGAAATCTTTTTCTATAAGGAGCATTCAAACAGAAGTCCTTCCAAAATAAGTTTCTAAGTTTTCCTTCACAAGTAACCTATAATGCAATATTGTGGTTGCTGACCTCAAAGGCAACGTGCATACATTTCTATTTATAAGCTAAATAACTGTGGCACACAAATAAATGCTTCAGCTTATGCTCTAAACCTTGGGAGTACAGAGTTCATCGTGTTAACCCTGCTTAATTCACTTGTGTGTTATCACACGTTATTAAGATACATAAAACGTATGGAAGGGAAGTGAGCAGACTAACACTTCACATACCAGATTTGATGTCAAGCATATAATGGCACAGCCAACCTTGCATTCTTTAGCATTGCTAATCTATAGCAATGAAATGAAGCATAAAGGGAGGGGGGGAAAAGGGGGGAAAGGGGAAGAACACACAAAACCTCAAAAGAAAATAGCAATTCAGTTATAAGATTTTCTATGGAAGCATGAATATTTATGAAAAAGCAAGGAGGGTTTGGGTTTTTTTCACTTAGCTTCCAATATCTCCTTTAAAAACTCTTCTGAAATATTAGACGTATTAAAAAAATAAACTGTGCATATAAAAGAATGAAAGACATGCAGCTTTTAAGATAAGCATGCTTTCAGTGCAAGCATCTGCACTCAGAGGAGCATTTACACAAATTAACATATTTTATCCACTGTAAGGACCATAAAGCATTTCCAATTCAGCATATAATTTTTATTTCAATTGGCATGACAAAATCTTTAAGTGTAGCACTAGTAGAAGATATGAGAAGCTGCAATGACCAAAGGCAACAGTGGATTTCCCTGCATAAAGGAATGAATAACAATGAAAAAAAGGTTTGGGTATTTGGAGCGGAGAGAGGATGTTATTCTCAAATTCACAGAATCAGTTTCTTGTTACTATGATGTTTTGAAGCAAATATAATCCCTTTCTGAGTGAAGACAGAAAAAAAGATTACATGATACAGTACAATCCCTTCTCTAGAAACATGGCAATTTTGTCATCAACACACGGAGGAGGGATGTCATTACTCCTGGAAAAGAATTAGAAAGCTACTGTACAGCTCTCAGGCACGGCACCTCGCCTGGCAAACAAGGTCACTCCACATTCAGAGCCCCATACCATTTGTAGATTAAGGTTTTTAAACCTAGAGCTAGCTCCTTCATCTCCCAAAATTCAAATTGCAGTGCTTTGGTACATGCCACAGACAGGGTTGCTACAGCACAGCACTCACAAAAGCAGTAACTGCTTCCAGCACTTTGCTTCATGGCTGCAAGGACTTGTCTGCCCTGATTAATTTGAAGTTAGTGATGAAAATACTAATAAGACTGAAACAGGAAAAGCAGATTTAGGGAGCTACACTGGCTCTTGGACGGTGCTGTGATCTACTCCTGTGCAGTAAAGCTTTCAAAAGAGGCTGTTACTTCCCAGGTACACGTAGGAAAAATACTAAATTGTTTCTAAAGATACAGGACATAATGTCCAACATGTACTACCATCCTCAAAAAGCACTTTTCCAATAACCAGCTGTCTTTTGCTCATGCTTAAGGGTGGCCTTTATCCATGAGACACTTCTCAAATATGCCTAAATTATCACCTTAGCTGTCCTTGCTCAGGAGGGAGAGGAGGGTGTGCTTCCTTCACTCACACCTGCAGATCCCTCAGTTAAGCACCCAAAGACAGACAGCACCAGCCTGGTCCTTAGCAGGCCACAGTCTCCCCAGCAGACTCCACATCCTCACCTGAATATTCTTGTGGAATGGAGATTTTGTTTGCCCAAGGCAGACTATGGCAGAGCTCTCTTTCACAACCCTGTTTCTCAGAGGGTTCTTAGTCACTCCAGACTTTTTTTAATAACACAAGGGTATGTAATATGGCATTTGTACAATAATCTGTCTGAAATCTATAGCAAATTATCCTAATGTATATTAATTTCAGTGTATTTCATTGCTTCATGAGCACTACAATCTTACAGATTTAGAAATTACTCTCATTTACAAGCTGAGTGTCAAGTTCCAAGTAAATGTAAAATCTGACCCAAAATAGTGAAAATACTGTGAAGAGGCTGCTTTTATTAACACATTTGAATCCTCAAAACTAGAACCTCCACCTTGAACCCAAAGCCAGAAATTAGCAGCCTGGATGAATGCATGAAATCATGGCAGCTGCACTGTCAAATAAAAATCTCACTGAAATATGTCTGAAACGATAGCAGTAATTTGTTATCCTTGCTCAAACAATGTGTAGGAGAGAGAAGGCTCTGGTGACTCACCATGCAGGAGAACTGGCACTGTATTTACCTGTTGTCACTACCTGGAACTCCAGAGTAATAAATGGATGAAATGCAGCTCATAAAAATATTCATATGATGAAATTTATGGCTTACATTAAAGCATGTTTAACTTGAAAAATGACTGTGTAAAGCTCAACTGATCTGTTCCCTGTGTATATCCACAGTCATATCTGTTTACTTTGGGACTGCATGTTTAAATTTATTTCCACTTGTGCATATCCAAACTGTGTGCATGTCCCAAACAGCTGAAACTTTTTCCCTCTTTTGTTTCGGTGTGTGTGTTTTTGGTTTGTTTTTTTTTTTTTTTCATTTTAAAAACTTCAGGCAGGTACTACTTTTAAAACAGAGCCTGCTACAATTCAATCTTCATAACCACAGACATGACCAAACCCTGAGATGGGAAGTGCAGAATTCCAGCCCCTTCTCCTCTGCAAAGTCCAGGCAGGAAGGATGGGTGGTAGAAGTCACCAGCCCTGCAAAGCCCATCTTGCCAAGGACTGCACCAAGCACAGGGTCCTGTATTTTGTATTTTTTTTACCACACACAGTTTTATTCACATGGGAAGAGACCCAGTTACCCTCTGCTCACAGCACATGGAGGAGAACATGTCTAACACATGTTCCAGCCCTCCTTGCCCACCTCAAAGGCTGCTGGGGGCAGGAGGTTTGACCACATGAATCGACCTGTGCAGGCAGAGCCAGCAGCTCCTGCTTGGGCAACCCAAAGCTGCTCCACAGATGCCAGTGGAGATTGCACAGGTCTTCTCATTTGTGCCTCTATTACCATAACTAACGAGGAGTAAGCAAGATTCTCTTCCAGTCTATATGCAAAACAAGTATCTCTCCTTCAAGGCTTTTATACTGTAGATAAAGAGTGGAAAAATCTTTCACATGCTGTTAAGCTTCTCAGTTTTCCAGCAGCAACAACACACTTTCTTTTTTGGGGAACAGGAGAGATATAATACTTCTCAGCAGCTCTCAATGTAACATCCCCTACATTCTTATTGTGTGTTATCTTTTCTGTGGTATCTAAGTTTGTAGTATACTGAGGTAAAATAAATATGAAACTTCCTCAGCAAAATCTTCCCCATCTTCAAACAACACACCACAATCACAACATGGCAGAGTACCATAAGAAGTCATCCCAAATTCCTTGCCAACAGACTTTTTAAAGCAAATAGAAGTGAAACACCTATGGACAGTGTTACTCTTTGGCTATATTGCAATGTATACAGGAAAATGAAGAATGATAATTAAAAATTGCTGATGGGTTAGCAGCAGAACAAGATGCAAATTGGACTTGTACTTGAAAGGACAGCACTGAACTACAATGTTTCCAGTACAGAATTATTTTCCCCTTGGTTTCACTCACAGGTCACTCCTATGGAAGGAAGCAATCCTTCAAAGACAGAAGTACAATTTCCAATAAGCACACATCAATTCCTGCCACGGTGCAATTTGTGTTACTCATGTAACAGCTGATGTTTTTATATATAGATATATATCTCTAAACTTGAGTGCATTTTCTTTTTCTTTTCCCTTTTGTTTTGAGACAAAACTCACCAACAACCTGAAAACCAAAACAGCATGTGCAGAGGAGGACAATCAGGGAGACTTGGGAGCAACCAGATGACTTCACGAAACTGTTGTGTTTGTAGATGTAACTATTTGCAATTTAATTGCTATTGCTGTGCATTAAGTGAATAGCACATACCACAGTTTCAAAATCAGCATCTATCCCTAATTCCATGACATCCAGCTAGCTAAAGAGCAGTGCCAGCAACCCACCATTTACAGAACGAGCATTCCTCAGAGACAGACACATTTAATAAGGGGTGGTGAAAGACATAATTCAGATGAGACATGTGGACTGAGAACCAACCTCTCCCTAAATCTTTTCTGAACCGTCTTTTATTGCTCAGTTGAAAGGAATTTGCAGTGCAAAACGATAAGAAATACAAACCACCTTCTTAATCCATATGCCAAAACATTTACTTTTCTTCTTAATGCCACTTTAATTCCTGGTAAAATTCCAAACCAAGGGTTTATATTTCATGATATTGTCAACTTTGCATAAAACTACTGGTACTACTCATGACTTATACAGCCTCAGGGAGACTATTGATTTTTTTCCCCTTCATAAATCTGAAAATGCTCTGTCTCTTCCCCATAGGCCCATTATATTTATTGGTATCTATCCCAAAACAACTGCTCAAGGTTATAGCTATAAAAATATTCGAGGTTCTGATTCACTATACAGAGGCTGGAAAAGCCCACAGATTTGGGCTCAGAACCCAAATTTTGCCCTGATTACAAAGGATTGATGGGTTCTTTTGTGTCAGGACCACAAGATAAACCTTTTTCTTTGGACAGAGCTTATAGCTTCATTGATGGAACACTAAGCAAATTTTAAAGGAATTTAAAAAGTGACCTTCTTTATGCAGCAAAGATCAGACAATACCAGTTACCAATAAATATCAGTATAAATACTTATTGCATAAATATCTCCCTAGAATTCGAACTTCCTCATGAACTAGCTAAAATAAAGACATCCTGGCCCCCAGGAGTAGATGCCCAGTTTTTGAAAACCATTTGAATGTCTGACATCTCAGGTGGAAATAAAATATGTGGAGACGTGGTCAAAGATGAAAAAGAAGATTTAGCTCATCAGGTCATTAAAATAAAGTATGCTGTAATGACTGATTATGTTGCTACTGCTTTAATTGGCAGCTGAATCTTCAAAGATAACTTTGCATCAGCTTTTAAGCTACTTTAGAAAGGAAGAAGGCATCATGCAAGAATTTTCTACTCACTCTACCTGTACTGAGTCCAAATGGAAGATTTGCATGTGATTTTTTTTTAAACTACACTAAGCCACATATCCTCTGCTATAATGATCTTCCAGAGAGTCTGTGCCTGTGGGATGTTCCTCTCAGCACAAGAAAACTGCTGCCAACACAGAGAAATGCACTTTAAACTGAGCCATGGGACCACTTAAGAACTTCTCCCTGGCCACCCATGGAAGCAGGTGTTAGAAACACCAGGAAGAGCATCAGAGTCATGAATTTGATTTATTTCCCTGCTATTAGCATGGGCCTGAGAAGTGGGAGTACCACCAAGCTCACCACATCTCCCTGTTCCATGAAGCAGCTGCAAGGAAAAGAACATCGCCTCCGAAATCAGCAGGAACAGCAAAGCCATTTCATTTAAAGACATGCAGAAATATAGTCATCACAATAAAAAACTGTAGGCCTTGCCAATGGGTTTCACTAAGTGGTATCTGAGATACCGTAATTTTGATTACATTTAGAACAAAAGCATATGCCTAGTGTGCAGTTAAAGGACACAAATGCTGACTATATATTGCTTTTCGCTGTACTTTAATAAATTAAACACAGAAATTGCAGTATGTTATCCATATTCTACATGAAAATACCTACAGCATAATTTATACCTGGCAGCTGACCAGCTGGCAAGGCAGGCCTAGGCTTCACATATCACAGGAATACATAGTCTTTCATTTGCAATCTAGCTTTCATAAAATGAGCAGTAGCAAATTTTCAAGTCTGTAAATTCTATGCTGAACCAACCCATGCCACTATAAAATCTCGTGTCCTGAGAGTATGATCTGCTCCAGAAAAAAAAGGTTTTATTTTAGATCATTTTACAGTGTCAGCTTTTATAAAACATGTTTAGTAAATAGATATCAAGGCACACATTTCTGGTTTTGATATAAGCCTTTGATTAAAGAAAACTTACAACAATAATCTAAAAATGAAGGATATTTCCAGCAACTGAGAGTGCTAAACATTAACTCCATGGATTTACATGTTTTCATGAGCTGGTAGCTTCTGTAATGGTGGTATTTCATAACATTGCTCTTTTCCTTTACTCTTCTCAATACTGAAGTTATTATCACCCAATTATTGTAGCATGAAAATCATTAAAAAATCTTTCCTGCTTTGCTCAAGTAATATTTAACAAACTGAAAATGGTAAAAAGTGTTCCATGCGGATGTTCCAGTAACTATACATGGATTTTGTCACAGACACACAGTAAGGGCAGAAACTGTAGCTTTCAGAAACTAATTGCTAATACATTATCATCAAAATAGGTTGCATTTACAACTTAAACTCATTGTCAGGGTAGGAAAAATTCTTAGCCTACAATCATAGAACATGTGAGCTTCTTAAAATTTATACACTGTATTTTGATCTAAGATATGTTTTGAGAATTAGCTTTTTTGGGACAATCTATGATGGGAAAGTGTGGAATGTTAATTTACAGATAATTAAAATATCTTGATATTTAACAATAAAAAGTCTACATAAATTACTGAGGCTGCGGGTAGGGAGGAAACACAAAGAGAATCTGGGCTTGTTTCAGGATTCAACCGACTTCAAAGTAAATAAAAACACCTCTGACAAGCACAAAACATGATAAAACGCACCTTTTTTCTTTTCTAACAGAGCTCATTATTAAATAAAACCTTCTGTCTCCAGGGGAAAAGTGACAGTGGTGGCTGTTAAAGGAGGAAAGCAGCTCATGTGGGCTGTGCTGCAGCTTTTCCCTTGGCTATTGGAAGCAATGACAGAGTTACCCAAACACTGACTGAGCTGATGGGATGTCCCAGGCAGGTCCCAGTGCCAGCCCTTCATACCATCTTTAGGGACAGTGGGGTGTGATTTGGGACCTGCCTTTGGCTGGCCAAGAAATCACCACACAAACAGAAAAAGTCACAAGGTGAAAAGTGATGGCATGTACTTGGTGTTATCTTGGCATCAACAAGCCAGGGAATGCAGCACGATTCACTTGGTCCTTACAGCCCAGTTTATCCCAGCACAGCTCCCTTGCTGCTTCCCCCTTTTACTTCTGAGCACAAAGAGAAAAATTAGATGTAAAACATGTAATAATATAACTATAATTGCAATATAATTGTAAATACAACTTGTAGAACAAGTAATAATATATAGCTGTAATTTCCCATGATTTACCATGTTTTCCTAGCCTATGCTCCACTGACCCTAAAAGAAAAGGCAAATTATGCAGAACTGCACATTAAACTTTTTACATATATCTGTACAGCAAAATGAACATGTGATTTAACATTTTCAAGACTTAATTTAAAATATTGGATAAGTTATACGGTTCTTTCCTTTTGCCTGCTAAGCAACGAAACAGAAATGAGCAGTGGGGCTAACCATGAATCCATCTTTTGAAATCACACTCATTGGAAGAAATACAACACTCCCAATTAGAAATAGCTAACAATTTCAAATAGAATTATCTACAGAGGTTGTATTTTCTTGATATTTACTAAGTGTTCTCTTCAGCTGCAGAGACAGAGACCCTCTCTCCACTCTGTAAGGATAGTTACAGCTCTGAGCAACAAACACCACTACACTCAGCCCTTTTTGCAGGGAACACGAGCCTGTGTAGCACTGCTGGGGAAAAGATTCTGCTACATCGTGTTTAGATCACTGAGAATTTGTCACTGTTGTAAGGAAGCACCCCAAGAGGCCAAGAAGTGAGTCATGACACTGTGATTTTGCATTGATTTTATGGAGAGGATGGCTGAACACTGCAGCAGTGAGTGGTGTGTTCATTTCCTCAAGCCCACAAGACAAAAAAGAAATGGATGTTATTGAAAGCAATTAACTGTAAAAGATAATGTGAAAATGGGATTTTAAAGCAAGATGTGTGAGGAGAAACAGAAGATTTTTAGCAAAGACAGTAATTATTATGAAGCACCTTGAGTGGCACATACAAAGTTATCTCACTTTTCACCTACACAGAGGTTGTCTTTCCAGAGGTATTTCTCCAAATTACATTTCCTACCCTCCTGCCTCTGTTTACTGCAGTTTCAGAAGAATGCATATGAGTACCATATGAACAGCAGCAGGAAGTAAAATCTGGTTTTAATAGGAACTACTTAAATAAGGTTTAAAAATAAAGCACTTATTTTCAAAACTAGATTGCTTAATTTTTTAAGGGCTTTGGCTCTGCAGTGTACAAGGGTGCTCTAAGATGCAGATACCCAAACCCCCGATTCACTTTAAAAATTAGTGCTCTCTTAGAAGTATAAATTGCTCCATCTGGAAGTGATTAGGGTTCCAAGGATGTGCAGCATTAAGTAATTTAACTTGCTGAAGTGCTTCTTTTTTAATAACCTCTTCAATTTAAAAATAAGAATAGTTTTAAAAAAAACCCCACCTTCTTCCTAGTACAGCTGTTTGAATCACATGAACCACTTCATTCATTTAATATCCTGAAAAAGGTGGGGAAGGCATTGCTTGAGGCCAAAAGTAACAACTGCATTAGCAACAAACTGGAGGTACAACTGTAGAGGAAAAAAAGTCAAATACTTGAAACTCAAATGTTTGTGATAATCACCAGGCTATCCCTTTGCATGGCTACCACCATCATTTATCTCCTGGTAGAAGCTTCTTCCTCTTATCTGTCTTCAAAAATTTTTGATGGATTTTTTAGGATGTTTTCACAGCATTTAACAGAAGGGAAGTTAAAAGTTGGCATTTGACAATAGTAATTTCAGCATTTTTCAGGTTAAAAATCCCCAAGTAATTTTGAAGGGTTGAAAAGTTAAAGTGAGAAATGCTAATTGCTCTGGGGAACATGAAAATTAAAATATATTTATAACTTGAATGAACTGACATGCATCATCAGTTGTATTTTCAATTAAGGTTCTGCAGTGTTGATTAATTCACTCATTTGAAAACAATTTACATACAAGATGGTCAGGGAAGTGGAATGTTGCCCTGGGGGAACTCCAGAGAAAAGTCAGGGATCAAAGTCTGAAAGCAAATTGACATATTTGGGGAGCTTTCAATAGCACCACAGTAGTGGTTGAAGATCAGAGCAGGCACGTGAATGATTTTTGTTCAGATGATGATTACTCCCATCACTGAAAATTTAAGGCTTAAATTTTTCATAAACACACAGCCACGTACTTCATATTACTAAGAAAATTCCAGCCATCAGTCTAAGGAAATATCTGAATACCAAAATGGAAATTAGCTTTGAAATTTGCATTTAGGAATGTGTAAGCATTCCATATGTGGACAGGCTTTTATGTGAAGAAACTATTTCCTTGTTACAAACCTTTGCCAGCAGACTCCAGAAAAGCCCTGACTTTCCCTCTGTACCTGGCTGCTTAGATTAACCAGGAACATGCATGGGAAATTGACCTATTTATAAAGCAATTTAAAGAGAAATATTACCAATAGTTGCTACTGCATTTCAATGGGATGCCCCAAGTTAGATTTCAATTTGCTAGGTTTAAATTGCAAAAACAATTCCAATTGCAATCAGCTGTGTGGTCTCTTTGAACTGCATAGAAAAATTGGAGATACAGCATCTGAGGAAATTATTGTAGGTAACATTTTATAAGCAATTCAACCAATTATAAAATTTACTCACAATGCTGACACACCACAGCAAGACTGTTGGCTTCACACTTCCCACGTAAGGAAATGTTCAGTAAAGTAAAAGGAACATATCACATATAAACTAAATCTATGTCAAGCAGAAACAAAAAAATTTAGTAAAAATCATTTTGAACTTGGAGACAAAGTAGGAAATATGAAACTACGTGCTTTTTAAAAATCCATTTCCTAATGAACAGTTAGAGGTGCCTTTTACCAGCTGTTGTTGGAAAGCTGTCAGTTCATTTCCAAATAGAGATGTCAAAGGTCTGCAAACCTGTTATTGAACAAGGCTGCAAAGCATATGCCAATGAACAATTGAAAATGACTGGGGTGATGGGGTTAGGTGCAGGGACACATGATTTTAGTCAACCTTTTGGCTTGCCATATTCTTTGAAACTCAGCTCTCTGGAGCGTGTAAGGCTCTACTCTTACCCCAGAGATGTATAAATTCAGGACCACAAAGCATACCTCAGCCTCTCTGCTCTAGAGGCTCCTAATGAGTTAAAAATGAGAATGTCAGCACAGATGAACTTTCACAAGTGAAAACTATGCTATGTATCTCTGGAGGTAAAAACTCCAGACTAAGCTCAAATGCAACACACTTCTCTAATAATACATGCTGCAAACAGGAAGAATCCCTGTAAAATACCATCCCTTCAGTGCCAGATCCATAAAAAGATGTTTAAAAATCTCATCCTTTTGGTCAAAAATACAATTCTTTATTGGTTAAGTAATTTTCCCTATAATGGAATGAAGATACATGTTGTTATTAAAGGAATTGTGTAGCTAACTCTGATGCAGACATTCTAAGCAGGAAGAACTTTACTTTCATGTAGAAGTTCCACCTGTGCCAACGTATGACACAGGAACAAAAACTTTTCTATTTGGGTCAGACTTCTAATGCCACTAAAAAGACTGTCCTTGCACAAAACTCAGCATCCAGTCTGGATAATATATAAAATACATCAACAGGTCCTCTCTACATGAGAAATTAATAATGCTGTGTGCAGTCATTAACAGACACCGAGGATAAGTTGCCACCACTTGTTACATCCAGCAATGGCATCAAAGGCTCATTAATGCAAACAGTGAGAAACATGTGATCCCTTTTGCAGTGGGGAAAAAAAAGTAAGATGAAAATGACAAACGTAAATAAAAAGGGCAAAACAAGTGGCTGGTATAAACCCTAAGTAAGGCAATGAAACGTAGCTACATTATCCATTTTGATAATCCTATTGTCAGGTTGTTTATTCTCAGGGAACAAGTTAAAGCCCATTTAACTAACCCCAATAAGGAGTTAAAGCCTATTTAACAAAAAGCCTGTGTAACTGGATGACTGTAAGGATCCTCGTGTTAAAACATCAGAAACATCCAACAACTCGAAGAGCTTACATATGACAAAAGTCTTATTAGGCAATGAAAAGAATATGTCCTTTTCCCTTCAGCAGGCCTATTTGTATGCCTAAAATTAAACACATGCCTAATAATTAAGCATGATTAGGTTCCAATTACTTCGTTTGTGCTTCTTTAATACTTTTTTCATTTCATTCTAGCTGCTTCAAAATGTGAAAACAGAGATGTGAATGGCTGAGATTGACTGCCATCCATTTCAGCTGCATTTCAGCCCACCCTGGAACATGTAAGCTTCCTGTCATAAGCTGTCAGTAAAACTCAAGCTTTCCAAACAAAGGTTCTGAGAACGGAGCTTACACGGCACCTTCAGATTTTACATTTTGTTTGACATCCACCATTTGTGAGAAATGGCATTTTATAACCACTTTCCATCCTGTCTGTCCCCATCACCACCACCCCCACCAAACATAATTGCTTCCACTATAAATATCTGACAGTGCTGCTGAAAGTAATAGAGTGAGATTTAGAAAACTCTTGTTGACTGCCTGATTGGTTTCTCAGAGTCACAGAATGGTTCCTGTTGGAAGGGACCTTACAAATCATCTTGTTCCACCCCCCTGCCATGGGCAGGGACACCTTTCACTACTCCAGCTTGCTCAGAGCTCCATCCAACCTGGCCTTGAACACTTCCAGGGATGGGCATCCACAACCCCTTCAATCACCCTCAAAGAGAAGAATTTCTTCCCAATATCCAAGCTAACCCTGCCCTCTGTCAGTTTAAAGCCGTTTCCCTCTTGTCATAGAAGTGCAAATCTTCTAGTGTTAGTGTTAAGTAGTTTCTTTTCTACCAAATTAAAAAAAAAAAAGGAGGAATAAATCATTTTTTACAAGTCTACCCAGGAAAAAAACCCAATTATTGTATTTACAGTACATTTGAAAAGTCAGCTTATTACATCAGGCAGCATGCTACATACCTACAACTTTCATCTCAGAGATTCAATATTAATCTCTTTTTTTATTAGTTCCTTACTTGAACATATCCTAACTTTTGTAGGTACAGTACATTTACAAAGCAAAGGAAAAAGAATCAGGTTTGCCCAGGTAAAGCTCATTATTTCTGACTCAAATAGACTTTAAAGTAGGAAATAACTGAGATGACAGACTATATTAGCAGCTGTGGAGAACAACTGTCAATGAATGTTCAATTTACTGAGTGGACATTAAAAGTGTTCCAAAACCTGCCAATAATAACAACGGAGTGGCAAGCCTTGTCAGCAGCAAAGCAAACCAATCAATCTAAAATGGTAGACACAGAAAGCAATCCAGTATTACAAAGGAACTTGAGCAAATCAAATAGATTTGATTTAAAAGACCAAGATGATTCCAACACCAGTTATAATTTACAGGTATAATTCACGTGTCATTCAAGGTACCAAAGACCTTCCAAATTAAAACTGCAGGACTGTCTCACTACAGAAATCATTCTGGTCAAATTAAAAGAGAAGATGAGAATTTAAGGAATTTTTCTGTGCTACTCTTACCACTCAAGCAGATCTGTAAACTGAGAACAGAAATCTAGGGAAGAGCTGCTATGAAGACACAACCTTACAGAGAAAGCCAAAAGGCTTTTCCAAAAGTGTTACTTATATATTTCTGCACAGAGCAAAAGGCCTGGGTTTCACAAAATGCCAAAGGGTGGCTGTTCCCAAACAGCCAAAACTTGCCCGTTTGTGCTTTTACAAAATTTCACCTACATAAAACATATCTGTCTAAACTCACTGAAGAAAGGATCCCAGCCAGGAGGTCCCACCTTTTTCCCAGGATCCTGGGAAATCACAAAGTCCTGAAGCAGCACTGATGGACTGATGCATATCTAGAGATTTCTCACAGGATTACACAAAGAGGAGGAAACACAAATCCAGAAACAGTGTCAAAGTTCAGGAACGGATCACAGCACCCACGGCCTGAGGAAAAACCAGCCTTGCAGCAGCACCCCTAAGTGGAAGTGACCCCCTTCCCCCAGGCTACAGCCCAGACCTTGTTCCCTGCCTGGTATCCACACCCCTCCTCAGACAGACTCCTGTGTTCCCAGATGATCCAGGGCAGTGATTTACAGGAGGAACTAGCCCGGACGTGACAGCAGCTTGCCTCTGAAGCACAAGGGACAGCTTGTACCTCTCCGAGCTGCCATTTCCTAACATCAAGAAGTAATTAATCTAAGCTGACTTCCATCACAGTTTGCCAACAGTTACCACATAATATTATGTTAGAAATTATACATGTTCACTACACTGGAGATGTGCCTAAGGCATTAACTGTAAATGGTATTTTTCAGCAGGGATGTGGATGTGGGCATGCACTCTGGAGCAAGAAAAGCCTTGACAGTCATGGATTGCACAACGGTTTCCATAAACAGATTTTTCTGGTGAGAGCTTTTCCCCCTGCTGTACTAAGGTTTTCCATGTTTGGCCTTGGAAAAAAGCAAAATTGCTCTAAATACTTCAGGACTGAAAGAACTGCTCCCATCTCAAATCCATCACCAGGAAGAGAAACAGGAGTCTGATTTCACTGTGTTTGTTCTCATCCCAGATTTACTTCAACACATGGTACCTCCCCCATTTTCATCTTGGATTTTTGATTCCTCCATTCCAAAAATATTAACTGAGGTAAGGTTTATGCAGATGGATAAACATATCTGAGTAACAGGAAGCCCTGTCAGTGCTTTGAATGTGCTGGCACATCTGGGGATGGAGGGCTCATCAGCTGAACCTCACTAAGTGTGGGCATGGTAGGAAAGGCTGGGCATCAGCCTATGCCCTGCCTTTTGTATTTTGAAGCCTAGAAAGGCACTGAAAATCTGTAGTAGGCATTAAACTTCACGTTATGTAGATGTGCTAGGGGGAACAGAAGAGCAGCAGCAAAATTCATAAGTATGTAAAGATCATGGTAATCAGTCTAAAGCATTATTAACTAAATTTAGTGCACTGAATGAAATTCATTCATGGAACCAATTCCTGCCCTACCTATTGCCTAAGCTGTTATTTCCTCAGGTAGTGCATAAATGCTGGGATGGCATTTTAAGCAGTGTGATTTCACACTCAGGCATTTCCAGAAGTCCTGTGAGGTATGAAGATCTATTGGGCTGTTTCAATTTGTTATGTTCAGGAGGCTTTCTCCAGGAAAAGCTCAAGACACAAGGGAGATAAGCCCCAAGCAAGGGGAAGTATCAGTCACATGCACAGAATAAAGTTTTCCCTTTACAATCTGACATTATCTGCTTAGGATGAAATACAATCTACGCTGTAATCTGTTCTAAGCATTAGGAAAAGAAAAGCCCAAGCACACACATTAAATTGCTATCAAGAGGAAAATCCATATTATACAGGTGACAGGTTTTTCTAACAAAGCATTTAAAAGAGCAAAGTATGGAAAATAACACGGCCTGCCTCCAAATACTTGCAAAAAAGGTTAAGGAATATAACAGGCAAAAGAGGAAGAAATATTAGCACACAACAGCATAAGCTAAGGTGCAAAGCATGTTAATTAGTGTATTATAATGACTTCTGACAGTTTCACATAATGCCTTTTCATCAGCATACTGTTTCAATTACGCATTCTCCACTTCCCACATTAAAACCAGCTTCACCATGATTTTTCACCTGCTGCTTCAGTATTAGGTTTAAGCCCCATGTCTTCCAAGAAAATTATTTTATTTTCCTGAACTTACTCACCGAGTCCTTCAAGAAACTCAAGGGAAAACATTCCTCTGCTTTGTGAAAGCATAAAAGGAAAAGGGAGGGAAATGCTATAATGTAGTCTACCTTGTTATCTCCAACACTGTGATCCTCCATGCTGCACAGAGCCCTTGGTTAGAAGTGAATCATGCAGCTCAGAGGTGAAGCACACTGCAACAGGCACCTTAAATCTGGACAAACCTTCCCCAAATACTGAATAAATGATCATGGAATGACAGATATGCTGAGTTGGAAGGGACCCAGAAGGATCACAGAGTCCAATTCCTGGATCTGCACAGGATCATGAAACAGCCCTTTTTTTTCCCCCACCATCTATTAAACATGGAACCAAACTAAGACAAATGTCCTGAAGTCTGATCTACTAACAAGTAAAAGATTGTTTGATATTTCATTACTAGTGACCAGATTGGGAAATACGTACCACCCGATTTATTTTTATAAACTACTGCTTTGAGGAATCACAAATAATAAAATCCAAAATGAATGCACTGCTAGGTCTAAACCCTTTCAGAACTTTAAAACACTGGATTCCTTCATTATTATTGCCATGGAAATGAGGCACAAGGAGGATGGAAGTCTGCCTTGCTCTTCTGCTCACAGGACCAAGCAGGGCAGGGTGATGCTGAGCACAGAGGCTGAGTTCTGCAGGCAGAGTGTGAAGGGATGAAAGCAGCACAACTCCAAGGCAGATCCACACACAGCAGCAGGTCCTGGCAGCAGACCTGGGCCATGATGAATGGGTCTCCTCCTACACACGCCTCTGAGCTCACTCTGGGGAGAGGCAGCCAGGGGAGGACGAGGATTGCCTGCAGGAAACAATCTTTCCCATCCCAAGCTGCACGGGACACACCCTACTCTCCAGTCGTGGTATGGCTGGAAGAATTTTTTCCATGCACTCATAGATCACTCTGTTTCAACAAGTCTGGTACATTCTTCCTCCATCTACTGCTGAAAGGTGCCAGGAAACCTGTAAAGCAAGTTGGGATTTTTAGCAGTGGCTCTGCTACTCCACTGGTAGCTCTGGAGGTGCCCAGAGCCTGCCAGGATTTGGTGTTTGGGGCATGAACAGAGCAGTCCACACAGGGTAAACAATCCTGGTCATTTAATGACAGTTTACTGCAGTCACTTTCCATATACCCACATGCTCAACCACCACTCCTCCACTCACTCTATGGAGGAGTCACACAGTAAGAAAGTTCTTGATACAGAGCCACAAAATAAACTCCTCCTTGAAATTTTCATGCAGCAACTCATCACACAATTATTCCTCTTCCTTTTACATCCCACTGAATTTTAACAAGGAAAATGGCAGGGAGCTAAGAGGCAACGTTTTGGCCTAAATTCTGTATTTGTTCCAAGTTCTAAATTCCTCTTCTCCTCTGCTCCCTCCACCCCATAACATCATACTTTAAGGCCTTAATTCAAGTTCCTGCAGCCAGGGTGACACTCCCAGGCAATGCAAATGCATACTTGGAGGTTTGACAGCAGCATCTTCCATCAAGCAATGCACCCCATGAAGCAGCTGCAACCTTTTCTTGAGGCATTTGGATGCTTGCAGCAATCACAGACTGCCAGAATGAATTTTCAACCCCAGGCACACTTTAAGCAAGAGTCTTCAGGCTCCCCAGTGCCTTTTTGCCTTTTTTTTTTTTAATCTGAAGAACTATTTAATGGCCAGACTTTCCCATGTGCCTAGTACCCATGCACTCGTTCTGCAATCTCTCTGAAAAGGCTCCTAGGAAGATCTGAAATCAGCACTGGAGTGCTTAGAATTAGTATGTATTAACAGATTTAGGCAATGAAATTTTAAGCTACTGAAGCTTATTATTTTCATCCTCAAAATCTATTCATGTAAAGTGCAGTCACCTTTTAATTCAGAGCAGAAGATTTGAGATTTAAATGTAGGTTCACTTTAAGTGAGTTTAGCACACAAAAAGTGACAGGAGTTGGAATACAGATCTTTTGTGAACTGAAGAAAAAGAAATGAAAGAATAGAAGCAGCAAACAAATTACAAGACCTGTCAACCTTGTTAGATATTATGTTGAGAGCAGTAGGGATGAATGGGGACTTCCCACTTCTATGCCTATCACAAACAAATGAAAATATATGCATGGTTTTGAATAAGGCATTGAGGAAGTGACAGATAAGTCTTAGGAAGGCACATTTGCTCTCCCTGCTGAGAAAATAACATATCTCAATAACACCACTTCCCTTCAAATTCCTCGGGACAACGAATCACAGAGGGCAATTTTAATTTATTTTGACTGTTTACTCTGTGTTGACAATTTGAATTGGTAGCTTCTGATATTCTGCTGCAGGAAGCAGTCTGAAACATGACAGCTCAGGCTGCAAAGAATTAATACCTTCAAAATTATACATCTCTTAACCAACTGTCTTTTTTTTCCCCAGCTATTCCAGCCTTCATTTCAGCATTGCAGCTCTGTGTTTCTTTTTGTTCAAAAGGACATCCCAGAATGTTATTCTTTCCATTGTTTTGGAATTACACACGTGCATTTAACATCCCTGGGAAAGCCCAGGAAAAAAAAAATGAGATGAAAAAAATTGTAAAATTATTTGACTGTCAAGAAATTGCTGTCCTTCAGAAAGATCAGTGCTCATTTATGTATTTGAGAAATTCCTTCTTTTTAGATCTCCCTTGTTTGGGGAACATGACCATATGCTACAGTGCTATCCACAATATGGAAACAGATTTACACAGCCAGCATATTTAACTCTACAGCAACCATTTTAACAGAAAGGGCACAAGCCAAGGTAAGAAAACCAAATCTCTGATGCATAAGCATGTATTGTGACACTGCCACAACATAATTGTTGTTAAATGTCACAGGAAAACTTGCAAACTACATTAAGCTCCCCAAAAGGCTTTACAAGCAAAAATTCTCTGCCACCACTTTGTTCAGCTTGCTGAAACTTCAAGAGGGCAAACTGAACTTTTTCTCATAGAAAATCTCAAACAACAAGCACCATTCTGCCTCTCAATCAAGAAACTTTTTTTTTGTTTTAATTGTTCCATTCCTTTCTCTAAGAAGGAAAAGTACACCCTACCATTAGCTTGCTATTGTCAAGTAATCTGAAACGTGTAGGGATGTAAAATTAAAGCCCTCACAAAACTGACATAAGCTTCAAAAATCATTCCACATCACTTGATGATTCCTGCTTCACTAAGTTTTATTGTTCTCCGGTCTAGTTAATCTCCTGATAGGTAATGGTTATTGTTCCATGTATTCTGAAGGCTTATACTTAAGCAGGAATGTGGTGGGAAAGCTTGTGTAGGTAACTCCAAAATCAATCCCATTAGGGTGAAAAAAAAAAACAAAAAAAACCCAAAAAAAACCAACTTGATGCCAAAACTTCTCTCTCTTACCAAGATAAAATGTAAATGCTCTCCAGAAGGCGAAAACAGCTCCTCAGGGAATTGTTAGGAACTGGGCAAAAGGGCAAACCTTTCTTTAGTCAAGTAGGAACTTGAAGGAGGAGAACTGGGAGTGCTGTGAGAGCAGCAGAGTTCTGCCAGCACGGGCAGCACCAGGGACACTGCTGACCTTGCCTGCATGGGGAACGTCAATAAAGGAAAAGGAAACAGATAAAAATCTGGGCCTATAAAGTATATGCCATTTTTATTCCTTAAAGGATTTAATAAATTCCACAAGTCTCCAGGAACATAAAGATAAGCTAGCTGCTCATGAAGGGCAAAGCGCTATCAGCTTTCAAACCGACTCCACTGAGTTTAGGAAGGACTTCAGGGAGAAATGGCATTTAATAACAGCTCTGGCTGCTCCTAAAACACAGAGCTGCTACCTAAATGGGAGCCATAATTTAACCTTCTTTGCTGCACAACATTGTTCTCAAGAAAACATTTGAAAATGAAGAAGGAAAACCAATTTACTTGTCTCTTTCTCAGCTTGTTTGTTAGGACCAAATTCTCCATACGCTGCAACTACATTCTGAATGCATTAAGAGTGACTGATACTCAGGAAAAAAAACAGTAGTTTATATTAATGATCCACCTTAATTTCTTTGATTTTCAAAATTTTTAATACAAGAATATATGAAAATGTGAAGGGTGTTCAGCTGGAAGAGGAAATTAGAAAGATAAATATAACACAGCCTCTTTAAACCAAACATTTTCTTTAAAATAAGTTCCACTTGCAAGCTTCATTTACAATCTCATTTGCACAGAGTTGCCAATCCTGATTAGCCCGAATGAACTCCCCTAAACATGAAGGTGAAATCTCCCAGACAGTGATATAGCAGGAGATTAGAACACCTGCAGACATCCAGTGTGCCATGAGAGACTTTCTTTTTGCTTGGAATTACCCTTAAATGAATACCTTCAAACATAAATGCACAAAAAAGGGGATATCACAATCTGTGCTTAAACAGAAATTTTAAAGCTAAAGAAATGTATTCTGTTTGAGACCAGAAGCTGAGAGACAAACAAGCCTCTCTAGCTTTCAAGAACAGTGATCCTTTAAAAAGGGAGAAAAGCATGATTTTTACCCAAGTCTCAAGACACTTTTAATAGGATCTAGTCATGAGTGATGTTACAGTAGGCAAGACAAAAAAAAATATTTACTCAGCCCACCAGTGGAACACATGATTCCCCATGAAAACTCAAAACACAACCCTCTAGAAAGCCACAATTTCTTTAAAAAAGCCCAGACAACTGATTTGTGATACTATGTACATTGTGAAACTGATTGCAAATGAAACTCAGGTCACCAAAGAAATAAAGAAGTAAGAAAGAAAGAAAGAAAATTATTTTCACACCCAGCAAATCATCACATGCCATCTATTCCAGTTGATTATGGCATTTATTTGGTCAAGTATTCACAAGTTAAAACTCCATGTGTTTAATCATAGTCTGGCCTGTTATAAAGCATTATGTCTTAAGACTTTATTTGATCAGAAGGCAAGCTTAGACTAGTTCTTGCAACTTTGAGAAATTGCAGTCAACCATTTCTCAATATCTGATAGGCAGGAAGAAGAAGAAATGAATTTTAAAATTGGTATGGTTTGATCACTGATACACAATGTTTCAAGAGCTGTGATTGGTAAAAATGAAGGGGGATTCCCTGACAGTATGGCACATAGCACACCTCATGTCAGAAAAAAAAAAGAAGTGTCTATTATCTTCTTAATGCATATGCTCAAACAAGGTACACAACAGATGAAGAATAAAATATCCATGAAAATACATCATAATAATGCTGAGAAATCACCACTTGAGGTGACTGCACAAGAAAGTGCTGGAAAGATGAAGGAAATCTTGAAGAAGTAGAAAAATGCAGAGGCAGGAGAAGGATGATATACTTGCCAGAAGCAGCACATAAAGAAGAAACTATTTAATTGTACCCTGTTAATTGTATGCCTGCCATTTTACCAGTTTCTAGGCTAAAGGTGCAACATATAATGGATGTTGGGCTTGGAGCCAAATCCCAGCTCCTGATGTTGAACATCCAGATACTGTAAGACAACAGAGGTGCTTTTATGATTTAAAACACTGGCAGGTAAATACTTTGTTACCCAAACACCAACAGCACATCCCCACTACAACTTCTCCAATAAAACACACAATAATTGAAATGAGCATCATCACTGGTTTGTATTAGGGAGGGCCTGAATGTAATAGTTGAAAGCAAAGCTCTGTTTTAAAGAAACACAATGAATTCCTCTGCCATAGGCTGGGACATATGTTTGACTGGTTGGATAACATGGAAAAGTGAAGAAAGTGTTGGAGGGGAACAAACCTTTTGCACATGAGGCTAAAAGGGGCAACACCAAGAGGTGACCACCTTGGAAGCATTTATTTCAGAGCAGGGCTCAGTGCCTGGAGTAACCAGCCCTGCCTAAAGCTCTCCCAGGTTTGAAGACACTGAATTCACCCCCTAAAAACTAGGCAGATTAGGAAACCATTCATTCCCCCCCACAGGGGTACATCAAAATCTCAGACTGCTGAAAAAACACAAGACAGGGACACACCTCCCCTGCATCTAAAATGAATCATCATTTATTTAATAGAACAGGATTCTTACAAGGAAGCAGATTAGATAATGGGTTAGAGAGCAATTGCTTATACAGTTCTGATTCAAATCCAATGCTGAATAGGAGTGACAGAAAATTATGACCAAATTATGCCAGCTCAATGGATTACTCAAACCACCCCAATACCCTCAGTTTGTCCTCACTGGGTATCACATCACCACAAAAGTCACTTCCACAGTTGGAATTAATTCAAAGAATACTTTTAAAGCACAGAGTAGTCCAAAAACTGAATGTTCCTTTCTTATTAAAAAACAGCCTAAGTCAGATTTGGAAACTTTCTCCTTCCCATTGCTGCCATGCCAGTCCATGTGTCTAGTGTGAGTTACACATACACAAAAGTATTGTTTAATTTTAAACAAGCACTTCAATTCTGCACCCCTGCAGGCATGAGGGTGACTCTGAGCTGTTTGGGAGGAGCAGTGGAAGGAAGGAGCTCTGAAGCTACAATTTCTTCATGTGCCACAGCCAAACACAACACACCAAGCAGCACCACGACATGTGAAAAAGGCCAGAGCCCCCCAGCTCTTTTGTGTATGAGGTGAGGGTTTGTTCCACCTTAGAGGATTTCCTTTCAGAAATGCTCTGTCTGCCTTACAGAGGATTTACTCATTCGTGTTTACTCATTTCTGATTCATGGTCTTTGGGCCTCTAAAATATTGTTACTAAAAAAAAAAAGACCAAAGAAGTCCTTTCTCATTTCCAGCCTCACCCTCTGTGTAGGATCACAAGGGATTCTCTGACCCATGAACTAACTGCTCTTTTTGACACAACCAGCTGGTAGGAAAGCTATATAAAGCATTGTCTCAAAACAACAAAGAGACAAGGACCAAAAAAAAAAAAAAAAAAAAGGAAATCTTAGTGTGGTTTTAGAGATCTTAAAGTGTTACAAGTTACATTAACTGGACAAAAAATATCTGGGGAACATAGAGAGATCCTCAGGTAGCCCAACTGAAAAATTAAAGTTGCATACAGAAAGAGGACTCGTGGATGTGTAGGTGCAAAAGGACATCCATGTATCTGAAAGACTCAGAGACCTCCATCAAGGATCTTCTGCCCCTTCTCTGATGCCTCTGAATTCCCCATGGTGGGAAACCTGCCTAATGCAAATTTCCTGTACTTCTACCCTAATTATTCCCAAGCTAACATGGTGGTAGTCCCTAAGCAAGACAGATAATAAATATTCTTGAGCAATAAATCACAACACGATGGGAGTTTTTATGTCCTGTAAAAAACAAGCCCACAGCAGGGATCTGGCAGTTCTGCAGCCAGTGATATCCTTCTTTTGGCTGGGGCCAAACATTCAAAGGCAAAACTCACTCCCAGAAATTGTCTTCCTTTGCCAAGTGTAAGATTGTGATTTACGGTGGTTTTTTTTTGCATATTTGTTTTGTTCAACTCTCTAAAGTGAAAGAAATCCAACAATATTCATGCTTTCCCAGTCCATTTTGCATTAACTTCACTTTCAGCTTCTAATGAATAGGGCTGTACTGCAACAAACTTATTTTAAATTAAGTCTTCCCTGGGACCATTTCTACTTCATTTTGTTAGGAAAAAAAAGTTTGTTTTAAACAAAATTACACCTCTGAGAAGATTACACCTGACAAAAATGCAATCTTTTACTTGAGTGAATTGTGATTTTCCAAACTGCAGGCTTTCAGAGTGTATTACATGACATTATTCTGCATCCATGACACCTCTCAAAGTCTCAGGGGTTTTTTTCCCCCCCTCTCTGTATCACATATAAATATGTGTGGTGCTTCCCCAGTTCTGCTGAAGGATTAAAATTGAATAATGCAGCTGTTAAAACAAAAATGTTTCAATAGAAACTGTTGTGTCCATGGGTACTTCAAAGAGTTTGTAGTCTTGTCTTGATGACTTGCTGTTTACAGTCCATGAAGACTATGAGATATTTAAACAATATTCTTATTGTAGTCTTATTTTCCCAAAACCAACCCACATGTTTTAATTCTAATGAAAACACTGTATAAAGTTACACTGAAAGTGTAGTGAGAAAGTTGCAAAGAAACAACAAAAAAATCCAGACAGACATAGATATAATCAGATATCAAAGGGGTTATTTTTAGTGTTTCAAAGCATTTCACATTTATGTATTTATTTATGAGCCTTGGAAAGCTACCAGCTATTTCTTATTGAAAAACTAAATAGGAAGCATTCTTAGGAGAGTGCAGTGATGCTCCAACACATCGTCATGTTGAAATATTAAGATGGTCAGACATTTCTCTGTCCATCTCTCTGACATATCACTAGGTAAGAAATACAAGCATTCAGACCACTGTGTTAAAGGAAATTCAGTATAACTCACTTTTTCCCAAGGAGCCAGAAGAGAGATTCATACCATGACAAATAGCTAAGCAAGAGTATGTAAGATGATGTAATTCAAAGTTGGTGACAGTTGTTTAATTAATAATTTCTTCCAGCTTCTTACTGCATAAATTACATTACACAAATTATACTCACCTACAAACCAACACATGGGCAGAAACAGCCATAAAAAGTTTATGTTGGGAGTATCAGATCTTTCATGAACACAGTTTCCTCCTAAACCTGGTCCTAGAACTATTACCAGTCCCTTGGAGTACTGCTGAGTCTTTTAAGTCACAGTTTTGGGTTTTCTGTTAACATTTAAAGACATCCAGAAAAAGTCTAAATCCCAGATCAAAGTGACTGCCGTGCCCTGCAGACGATGGATTTCTCAGCTCCTCTGTACTCCCAGCAGTGAAACTCCAGCCCAAGCCCAGCAAGCTGAGAACCCAGTGCTGCAACCATTAAAAACTTCTCCAAGCAGTCTGTAAATGGCCAAAAATACACACAGAATCCACTCTTTCTTGTCAGCTATTAATCTAAAAGATATTGACATCTATTCAGAGGAGAATAAATGGCACGACATTTTCAAGCCTTCCAATGGTGTAAATAATCTGCAACCCTGACAAGCTGGCACAGAGCTACAGATACACAGCAATGTAAATGTGTCCCCTCCACCACTTGGCTTGGGCTTTTTTTATGTTTGAAAAAGGTAAAAAAAAAAATCAACGTGACAACTCGAGCTTCATAAACATCAAAAACTCACAAATACCAAAAAAGGAAGAAATTCATCTGAGAATTATAAGAAATGAAAAAAAAAAAAAACACAAAACAAAAAAAAAAACAGTGTATGGTCTTCAACTTGCATGATGAGTTAAACAAAGCTTTAAGAAAAAAATCTGCGTGAAGGCAGCATTAAGAAAAGGGGGATACTATCAGAAATCTAAAATAAAGGACTAATTTCTAGTGCTGGACAGCAACAACAACAAAAAACCACGTGAATTTGATCCCCATACTTGAAGGCAGAACACCCTGGATGATGTTCTCTTTTCACCAGTAGTGAAACAGCATCTTCAACATGTAAAATAACACCAATTTTACTTCTTTTTACTATCTGATCAACCTGTATTTAGAGTCCTTCCTACAACAATTAAAACATTATTTATACCCTGTAGTCTCACATCTGCTGTTTCCTCACTAAACAGAAATGCTTCAAATGCTTGACCTTAGTTTTCACCAAAAAAAAAAAACACCTAAGTACATAGATCAAAACATTGTTACGTGGAACAGCCTCAAAATTCCTCTGCTGAGTGAACAAAGATCTTTTTTAAACCTTTTTATATAACCTTCTCATCCTATCCACTTAAGCCAGGTCTAAAGCAATTACGTTACAGATAAAGAACTCACAAAACAGTCCTGCTTTTTGTCTGTATTATTTCTTCAAAACATAATCAGAAACAAAAACCCAGAATCAAATTAACAGCTTTAAACCCCAACTGTGAGTGAGTGAAGGAGAGCTCAAAAAAAAAAAAAAATCACAGCACCTTTCAGATTCATATTATTCCTTCTGCTTTATTTCAAAATAGTAGAAGGAAAATCCTTACTTATTACTTATGATCTGATTGCTTCCATTTGCAAATAATTTGTCATATTTTGGCTGCATAACGTGCAGTTTCAGCACAAAAAAGGAATCCTATTCTTTGCTTTCAAGGAAGAAAATTAGGCTGTACTGTTTTTCAAACATCCCAGCTACAATCATATAATTAATATTAATCTGAAGAAATGATATGAAGGTAATGACCTCTGAGGGGCTCCAATTTTAAACCTTTTTTTTTGCTACCCTCGGGAAATGGGAGGATCAGCAGTTAGTGTTCTAATTCCAGCCCCAAGCCTGTGCCAACACACTTTATAAGCTAAATCCAGGTTTGGGAGACAGGCTGCATATTTTTCAGAGACTAAACCAGCATAAATCACCAAGTGCCAACACACTATGAGGTTAATGTTGTGTTTTACTACAGTAAGCAATTTCTATCACCATTTAAAATGAGACAAGCAAAATTCAGGCAGACAAAATCTCATGCATCCAAGATTAATTTTCAAGTACTGAGCATTGGCTATGGCTACTGAGGCAACATATTAGAGTGGGAGCAGCAACCACTGCACTTAAAGGAGTATAAATACCTCCATTCTAACCAATTCTCCTTGTCAGCTGACTGTAGTGATGGGAATTTTGTTTATTTTTCTGCCATGCATTAGACTTTTTTTTCCTTTTTATTATTATTTGAGTAAAAAGGACCAACGATATCCAAGTATGGAGGAAATCAAATATATCAGCCTTAAGGGGCACAACGCCGTCCTCCAGTGCCAGCATACCTGAGGAATGACTCTACATCACCAGTGTGGAGAGGAATATTCCAGCAAATTATTTTGCACCTAATTAGGAGACATTTTAAATAGAACTTTACACATAAATTAAGCATTAGGAAAGTGTTTACACCTTGTAACTCACTCTCTGCTCCATGGAGGGGGTTTCCAGATGGATGCTGGTGCCAAATAACTGTGGTAAACATGGCAGGCTGCTGTCCCCAAAACAGCACCCTGGAAACTCAGCTCTGTGATTGCTTTCAGGAACACTGAACATCAAACCTTTGCAGAAAATGCAGCTGTCCAGAGTTACAGATATAAGGGGAGGGAGGGAAATTTGTGGCATCAGGTTTCTACTGCCTGCTACTACAGCATATCAACACGCACATTATATGGCAATGGTGGGCCCAATCACTGAGCAAATGGCTCAGGGCTCCCCTAAATTTCCCACTGCCCACTTCTGTCCTGGAGTTCAGAATTCAGTGACCAGATTGTAACAAGTGATGCCCAGAAGAGGAGGATTTAGATTCAGCAGCGAGGATCAATAGTAAAACATTTCCTTCAGCCACAACACATACATTTGTAACCAAACAATTAGATGTGAAAGGACAGTTTCCAGCAGAGCACGCCATGAGCTACCCACAGCATGACACTGCAGAGAACACTGACAAACACATGCTTGGGTCCATTCACAAATTAAATTTTAAAGAATCTATCCATTAAAAAAAATGTCTGTAAGCTAAGCTCAAATCCAAGGAGAAAGCCCATACACTCCTGTGATGGAAGATTCTTGCTGAGTCACAACCTCTGGTAGCTACAGCACTTGTCCCTTTTCTTCCCAAACTGATGACAGACCCTGCACAGGCTTGGAAGAGAAGTAGATGTTAGAACTTGCTTAGGTGAAGTTGATAAATTGCAGTCCTAACTTCTCCTTCTTGTACGTGTTTGGGGTGTGGGGATGTACATAAGGAAGAGACAAGCCATAAAGCTTTACAATAAAACCCTCTCTAAAATCTGAGGAGGTTTTAGGACCAAAGAAATAATAATTAATACCTCCCTTCCAACACATTCACAGTATAGGCATGTATGTGAGTGTTCATGGGAAATATAGCAGGTCATTAAGATGACTGGGGCCAATTAGATCAAATTAAAACCCAATAAGGACACGACTGCACTTACTTTCAAAATGGTCATAAAATACGTAATATGATCTTATAAAAAAAACCTTTGAAACCCAGAAACCACTCAGAAGAAAAACACATAAATATGTGGTAAGTGGTTTTGTTAACTGTAAAGAAAACCCTTCCTAAAGGAATCTGGAAATGAAAAATGTCTCTCAAGAAAAAAGGGGTCTTGGACCTTTGTTTAGTATTAACTTGTTTTGCTTAATTTTCAAATTGGTTTTGAATGAATCAGCATTGATAATGATTTAAAGGAGGGCAAAGAGCTGCTGCAGCTCAGGGCTGCTACAGGAAACCCCTGAGTTTTTCCAGCAATATATTGCTTTCCCAGGAGGTGTCATGCAGTTTGGGCACGTGGCTGACAATAATGTGAGGCTACTCAACTAAGATAGAGAGTAGAAACAAGTTTTCACTCCTGGAAAACTATCCTAATCTTTATGAGTTTGTATGCTATTAATCATTGTGGCTGTACCTTTTTAACTGCAATTTTATCAAACTTCAGTCAATTATGAGAGAAGATCAAGGATCTTTGACCAACTGAGAGTTAGTAGCCAAGTCAGTCTTCTCTAAGCAATCTTGTCTTGTCCACATTGTTCACTTTTACACCTTCCTTTCCAATTTCCAGACATATCTTTCAATTCCCAGACTTACCTTTTACCAGAATAAATAAGGAGGTAGCAAACTGAGCAACCATTACAACCATGTAGAGGAAAGCAATTCTTCAACCCTCACATATCAGAAATTTAGAACCATTTGAAACAAAACTTCTGTATTATTTTATAAACAAGGTAATAAAAATAACTAAACAGATTTCTTTGTGGAATCCTGGAAATCTGAAAAATATCCTGGAACATTAAGCCCCTTTCTTCCAACTGGTCAGTTTAGCAGTGCACTAGAGTTTTGGAGTCCCATTTCTGCATAAATCAACCTTTTAATTACAGCTCTGCAACTGATCTCCAAGAAAATGAGGAGGGATTTAAAAATCAGTACCATTACAGCCTTACTTTAAAATAATACCCTGCAAATATTCATCTTTTAAAGACTGGAAATTATGGCTATATAACAGAAGCACACTTTTTAATCTCTACTTTTTAATCTCCACTTTTTAATCTGATTAAACAAATTTAAAAGCAGATTCCTCCTACTGTGTTTAATACTAGCACTTCTGCTAACTACTTATTTCACAGCAGGAACTGTCTCTGAGAGCACATTCACATTATTCCTCCAGGCTGATCTTGGACCAGGAGACTTGCTATATATGCTATTTACTCAGGGACAGTGCTTGAAGTACTAAAAATGTCAAGCAAACAGAAAAAAATTATTCTAAATATTATAGATTTATTATGAACATAAACCATTGTATTAGAAACTGTCTAGCAAGGTGTCTCCACCAGAAGTCCACCTTTCAGATTTACTGATAGTTGGTTCTACCCCATATTAGAGGCTGTAAGGTTTTATTTTCCTAGGTTTAGGGGTTTTATTATTAGACATTTTTCAGAAACAGAAAGATTGTTACCAGGCTTGGTAACAATAGAAAAGAAGTCAGTTTGGGGCTCCTTTCCTGCCTAGGTCAGGGTACCACATACCTGTGCTGGTTTGCAATTGTTTTTTAGGCCTATTAAATACCAGGCAGAATGGGACTTTATTTTCTAATGTGTCCTGACAGGGGTTTGGGGTTTTTTTTATAGTGAACCTCTGCAAGCAGATAACAACAATCCACAAAGCTGTTATGGACCCCTCGTTCCAGCCATAAACACAATTTACATCCAGACCATTTTCTGCCAGTAGAGCCAACTGAGACTATTAATCAAATGAGAAAGCAAACAAGCATTTGTAGGGCTTTAAACAGACACTGTTCATCTGTTATTTAAAGCATGTCAGCATCAGAGTACTGCTCAATGTTTGAAGATCAGCTGTACAATATGTAGAATGAACTGTTCTTTACAAGGAACAACAATATGAAGTACATAAGTTAAATAATTGATGATCAGTCTGGGACAGCATTAAAGGGAACTATCTCAGAGGAAAATGCAAAAAAGCACTGCCTTTTTCAGCCCTCCAGAGCACTGTGGAAACTTGGGTGCCTGCACAGGTGTTTGCTGAAAAACAACAATAGATGACATCAACCAAATTATGTATTCAGCAAAGAACTTGGTTGGCATTTGGGGGGACTTTGTGTAGGATTTTGCAGCACAGGAGGCAGATGGTGATTACACTGATTTCTGTAAAACTGTACTGAATGTTACATTAACTGGCAATTAGAAAACTCAATTTGACTTCCCTTCTATTTTCAAACAGAATACTTTTTGGCATAAAAGAGTGTGTATTTTGGAAAGTTCATAGAAAACAAGTCCAGGTCACAGACATGTTAATCTTGGTCTGTTCACATTGTTACAATAAAGAGCTGAGAAAAAGGATGAACTACTTTATGTTTTCAATCCCTGAACATTTGCTGTTACTTGTGTATTTCACAAACTGATTTCTGAGTCAGCTGCATAAGAACAAATCACAGAAAGACATCCTATACCCTAAAGCTTTGCATTTTTCAGTCAGATATTCAATTTTCAATTTTTCCACTGTGAAGAAGTTGTTTGTCAGACCTATTCTTATTTAACTTAAGTAAATATAGCAAAGTACTCAATAAAAATACAGTAGATCTTATAGGAGATGGCCACAGTGGTTTTTATTTACCAACTACTATTTTCCTAACAAAGCACAGCTTCCCCTCAGTGCCAAACTTAATCCCAGCTTCCTCCAAGTCTTCTATAGAACAAAGCAATATTATTGCTGCATGAAGAAGCAACAATTTTGAAAAGTAAACGTTTTTTAATATGGAGTCCTTGCTGAAGCCCAAGTCCTGCATTATACAGCACACACAGGTTGCTGCTGTCCCAGAGCAGCTTTGCTGAATTCAGAAAACTGTTTCCAAGCAAAGCACTTCAGGATCAAGAGCTTGAAGTGGGAAAATCCCAGGGGTAGGAACGAAAACCGTAACACTTTAGAATTCTGTTAAAAAACAAAAATCCCCCATCCCAAACCAACAATTTATCACACTAAGGAATGCATTTTACATTTACTATGATTGTTTGTCCAACTACAGTCCCAAGAACAGAGACAACAGAATAAATAGTTCCCTACTCAAAAAAAGTGTTAATTGATTATTGTAGTTGGTCTCCTATACACAAACAGATCCATGAAAAGCTACCTGCTTGTGAAAGCTGGAAAATTGCTGGCACACAACCTTGCCTCACAGCAGATCTGGACCTCCTGTCACAGAGCTGCTTTCCTCACAAAAGTCAGACGCAAAATAGTTCCCACAGTTAAACTGTCTTAAGACAAAGTGACAGAGAGTGACAAAAGATCACCAGGAGCTTTATAGCTCTCTAAAATATGAAACCAGTCTTGACTGCTTGGTCACTTTCAGATGAATGCTTTAAATGGTACAATAATTTAATGACCCTACAACCTAAAGCTTGTAAAGGCAAAAGTAAAGAAAACAACAGTTGGTGAGAACACAAAATACATTTTTAGGGGAAAAAAGATAAGAAGTCAAGAGTTTTTAATTCTCAGCCTCTGCATGTAAATTGTGTTTGCCTCCCTGTGCCTGTTGCTGTTAAAGGTATCCTTTCCCCATCTCAGGCTGATGCACAATCAAACACAAATAGACGTGCCTTTGATGCAATTTCAATTCCTAAGAATATTGATTAAGAAAAAAAATGTCTTTTCCCCATGGCTCGTTACAGGTTTTATTTCCAGCTTCAGGTGATAATGGGTTTTCTCATTGTTTTGGTTATTATTCCTACACGAAGAACTAAAATTTTCCTATGGCCTTCAAACAGGATCCCATTTTTCAAACTTAACTTAAGCAACTCCTGGAACTGCTTCAAGATTTAAAGGGAGGTCACATCTCAGACATGACCCTTCCTCTTTCTAACACACATCAGTTGTCTTGATACTTTGTATTTCATTTCTATCACTAAAACGCATGGGAGGAATTATGCACCTACAGACGAGCAGCTTTTCTGTCCCACCAGAGATACTTTTTGGATAAGGGGGAAGAGTTGAACATCAACCATCCCCAGCAGAGTAAATTACGATGTGTCATCCAACAACCCTGTCTACCCCCTTTTATGGGAATTTGGTGAAGATCTGGGCCATATACAACCCACCCTAACAACCACGTTAAATCTTCCTCAGCAATTTCCCTGACCTCTAGTCAAATTAGCCTTTCATAAATGACCATTACCAGGTGGTAAAGAAACATAAAATATAGCAACGTTTCCCCACACGTAGAAATTACCACTGTCAAGGAAATAGTTGGAAGTTCTAATCATCATTATAGAAAAAGCAAAAACAATGACTGGGAAAACAATTTTCATCTCTACCTAAGACATTAAGGGCTACAGGAGCCTAGAGAGATACTTGCTACTGCAGCCAGAATTTGATTTTATATGATAGTTAAAAGAGATCTACATATTTTTGAATGAGCCATGTTCCTGCTGCAGCCTGCATATCCCAAAATAAAAATTAAAAAAAAAAAGAGAGCTTGAGCTCTACTTATATGGAGTTTGCAATGCTTTCTTGGTATTTGTATCTTCATGCTTTAATATACTATTCTGTAAGATTTGCAAAAATCTTTGTAAGATTTGTAAGATCCTGATTTGCAAAGATTTCCTACTTTATATTCTCACATAATAGACTGGCCAACCAATGTGCTGTCAACATGTTGGTGTTTTCCAAGACGAGCTCAACATCTACAGAGTCAAATAAACATCTTCCTATTGGAAACAGGAGGAAAATTTTTGACAATTCCACTTTCAAAGTGCAAAAACATCACGGCACTGAGCTAAACTCTGTCAAAAGCTAAAGTGTGACAGATGTCTTCACAGTAATTGCCAATCAGACACCACGTAGCAGCTGAAAACACAATACATCACTTTGATCTCCTGGGCCCTCAAAGTACTCACAATCAAGCAATCTACATGAAGAACATCAAATATGCAACATTTCCCAAAAACCGTCTCCGCGGAAGTTAAATATGATAATGTATATTTTGTTCATATTTCATAAAGCATTTCCAATCCTTTATTATGCATATGAAAGGATAGGTTTTAGCTTGCCAAAAAAATAAACATGAAAGATGCTTTATATTTTAGAGACACGCAAGTTTTCATCGGATAACACAGGTGAAATAATCCTTTAGAAACGCCTGAATTGCTTTGAGGGGAAAGACATTATTACAGAACATGCTTAATTAAGTCCCACTGCTAATTTGGTAAAATGAATACCCTGTTGAATTAGACTACAGGGAAATGAACCGTGCACACCAGCAACACACGCTGGAAACAAAAAAGGCTGAGAAGAGAAAGGCATGACTTACATTTTGCAGGCAGGTCGTACCCACAGGTGATTTTGGCCTGTCCCGTCTCACAGCCGCTCAGGTTACGACACTCGGCCACCAAGCAGGGCCCAGCAGCTCGGTGTATGCAGCCATCCACTGCAAAACAAACCCAGAAACAGGCATTTATTAAAATGTTTTGTGTTGCCTTTGATGCCTTGGGGAGGCTGACCTGGAGCAGAGACTGGACAGCTATGAGAATAAAAAAAGTATTTATTAAACGGCCTTTCAAGCACACATTGGGTAGGACAGGGCCTGGCCAGGGCTACACCCAAGATGGACTAAGAATGGTCACAAAAAATGGATGATCTGTCACGAGGTGTCACACTTCTATAAGTTTTTGTCCATTTGTATATTGGAGCCCAATTTTCTAACCTCATCTTTCTCATCTTGTCTCTTTTGTCCACCGTTGTGTTTTTGGGCCTGAAGACTTGTAACAGTTCTCCTTGGTCCTCAGTAGGAAAAGGATTTGTTTTGTCTACCCACTCTGTGAAGAGAGTTACTAACACTTAATATGAGGCTCAGAACTGCACCCCTAGGCAGCACAGAATCTGAAAAACACCAAAGCTAAAACTTAAAGCATCACTTTCACTCATGGTCATAAACCTCTACTGCCCATTTTTACACCCACAGCCCAGATCAACTGATCTTTGGTTGATATCTAAATATATCTAATTCTTTCTTCTGACAGGATTAGTCAATGAGTTTTGCAAAAACATAACATTTAGCCAACTTCTGCTAATTGAAAAGCAAACATCTAGAAAATGTAAAGTAGAATAGAATTTTCAGTAGTAGAAAAGAATCTTATTGAAAGCTCTAAAAAATTCTCACTAGGAATTATGAAAATAAATTTGATCCCCATCTAAATGCCAAACTCTCTTTTACAACATACCTCTGATACTTCTACAACTGTGCAGGTCATTTAATGTCACCATGCTACTAATACCTTATATAAAAATTCCAAGAAATAATGCTTATTGATTTGAATGATAAAAAATATCTACTTCTGAGCTTTTTTATTTTTTCCAATTTAAAAAAAAATTCCATTATTCATGCAATATTTTGGAGTTAATTAAAAAATAATTACTAAAGGATGCAATTGCAGCTAAGTATGCAAGAAAATTAGTAGAGTGCATAGATCTCATTACCCTCAGGAGCCAGCAAAAGAATAAAACAAGGCTGCTGGCACAGCAATTCTGCCCTCTCAACATGCAATCCAAGAAACCATTTACTGTAATTATAGCAAAAAAGTTTGAGAAAAAAGATAGAAAATAATAAAGGAAGTAGTGTATGCATGAACATGTTAACTAGAGTAAAGCCTTAACTCAGCAGTAGCTGTGGAGTTCAACTAGAAGAAATAATCTTCACATAAACTACAAGATCAACTCAAAAGGTAAAATAAGCTCAAGTAAAAAGGCTAAACAAATACTCATGGAGAGAAGGAAGGAAGAGTCTGTATGAACATTGTTTAAGATTTATTTCAGATTTTATTTCAGATTCAACCAGTTCAAACTGAGAGCTGTGCCCTGCAGCACATTTGAAGCAATTAAACCAGAACAGGTTTGGAAAGCCAAGGGGGGATGGGTTTTCAAGAGATTCCCATCACCTGGTCCCAGCAGGAGCTGTGTAGCTTTCCACAGGCTGACCTTTGGGAAAGCCATGGCACTCAGTGATCCCACTGACCAGGCAGAGCTCACTGCTCCCTCACCCGCAGAGGGCTCTGGAAATCACAGTGGAAACAATGGCAGTCCTTCCTGCCTTAAGGCCATAACTGGTTTTATCAGCTGTTCAGTATCTCCTGAAGTCAGGCATCTCCAAGTAGGGAGGCAGATGACATCTTCCAATGGATGAAACTGTCTTCTGCTAAGTGTTAAAAGCCTGACTGTCCTTCCTGGGGAGTTCTATACCCTACTTCATATTCAGGTGACACAGTAAAATTGGACAAACAGTTCCTTGCAACAGTCCATGCCCATCCTGGAAACATTGTCACTGATTTTCAAAATCAAATCATTTTCAAAATGGTTTTTCGTAGTACTTTATATTAGAAAAAGAATACTACAGAATCATGTGATACTGCACTTTCAATGAAATTGTCTAAAATTGTTTATTGATAAGACCATGGATGCCAAGCCACCAGCTGGAAGCACATTGCACATGCTCTGTGCCAAGACACCAAGGTTTCTTATTCTACCTCAGCTGAACTTTTGTCTTTAACATACCCAAAATCTCTGCTCAACAAACTCCAAGATGCTAATGCAAGAATAATATTTTGTAACGTTGAGGGGAAGAAAGAAGGTTTGAAACCCATCCTGTGCTCATAATACCCAATTTAATTGTTTTAACCTAATTACTAAATGCCTTTCCAAACCGAGCAGGATAAGTAACCCAGTACACGTTGAAACCTCAAATGTATTTTTACAAGCAGCACCACCACAATCTTTACCAACCTTAGGACTTCCTGAGACACCAACATAAAAACAGCAGAGATGTTTTTATGGACTAGCACCTTCTCCATGATTCTTCACAGAGGAAGAAGTCCCTAGGAATACTGGACAAGGACTCAAGTCCATGCAAGGATTTACTTGGTGGCTGATGAATCATTTCCAGCCCTGAGATCCTTCCTGTCCCCACCAGCTCAGCACTCTCCTTTGAGCAGTGTCTGTGCAAGGCTCAGACACTCTCTTCAACTGCATAAACTCTCTCAACTGCTCAGACAACTATTCTCTCAGCTACTCTCCCAACTGCATAAACCAACCTCTTCTTCCTCAGACTCCCTTCACTTCAGCACAAATCCACAGAGCACAGCCAAACAACAGGACCTGCAGAAAGAAACCATCACCTCTGCCAGCAAAGGGGGAGCACAGGTTTGCCACTTCTAACCCTGTGATGGATTAGAACACCCAATATCAGCATTCCATGTGTCATCATTCCTGTGATCACACAGGAGGTCCCAGCTCCCCTCTATAACCCCTCTGATGTTGGAAGGGTCCTCCCAATGCAAACACAGCTATGATAAAGATGATCTATCAGTAGTTTTCTGCAGCTGATTCCACACCTCTGTGTCCAGCCTTTATAAGCAAAGAAGCTTCAGAAGGGTGAAAGAATAATTGAAAAAAAATTGAATTCTTAACGGAGAAAAATCAATTCTATCACAACCAATCCTGACATATGACAAGGAAAATGGAAGACATCTGCCAGAAGGGAACAAGTAGACATGCATGCTTCCCTTAGAAAGGTGGCACAAGAGAAAATGATTGAATGCTCCAGACAGGCTTAGATGGAAAAGCTGAAATTAGCATTTGATATGCTTCAGTGACTGATGACACAGAAAAATGAAAGGGGAGGGCAGGAGGGGGAGAACATCACCAACAAAATCAAAACCCGAAAAACCAATCCACCCAAAACTTTCATAACAACCTCTTTTTCCTACCATACTTTATTAAATGCATGAACAGAGATGACCTCTGGTCTCTGCATGCATTTTTTATTTCGTAACTCAATAACCCATGCTAGAAATACTCTGTGTTTCCAATAATATATACACTTCAGAACTTAAGTTTGATAATTCTTAAAGTAAACCCCAAGCAATGAAATATATTGCCAAATATGAGCACTCTGAATAACACAAAGTAAAATAATTGCAAAGGTAGAGTAGATTAACAAATCTAAATCTGATTCTTCAGCCTCTGCTAAAACATGGCTTAGCCACATTAATTAAGAAAAAAAACACATGGAACAGGCATGAACAAAATATTTACATGAGATATTCTGTTTTCTGGAAGTATGCACCAACTAGTAATGTCAGTGTACAAAGTGGCAAGCACTATTAACAGGGGAAACTTAGTGGAAATTACAGATGACGACAACCTCAGGAGGGGAAAATGACGGTCAAACATTTTGTAATTCTGCAGTAACAAGGAAGAAATTTACATAGTTATAATGGCATGCTGCCAAATTAATAGGAAAATGAAGAACTCTTGATATATTGATTTCAGATATTTGATCTGTATTTTCAGTTTTCACTTTGCCATATAGATGCTCATCTGCATAATTCCAAACGGATCTGGAAAACATTTAGACCACATCCCACTGTGCAACTGGCTGAAAAACCCAGTCAAATCTGATTGGGCATCACATGACAGTGATAGGGAATGGTGCTTTATCACTGCTGTCCATAACCAATAAAAAAATGTGATTTCACTTTGAAGCCCTCACTCTGCTTCACAGTGCACCTTTTTCTACAGGCTGCCTTCCTGTTCAGGTTTATGGAAATCAGAGATATGCTTTGGGTCATTTTCATACACAAGTGACTTGCCATTTAAGAGCTAGGGGAAATATGTGGGAAAAATCCCAAAACTATCAATTACAACTGAAAGAAATCCCATCTCCAATCTGCAGGCTGATCAATTGACAACACTTGCAGGTACTAAAGAGAGGGCTCCTAACTATCCTTATAGGTACTGTGATTCTTAAAACAAGTTTCAGGCTGAGAAACCAAGTTACTTGGAAGGGTTTTTGAGAGCACTAAGTCCTGCCTAGGGCCACCACAGAGGCAGCAAACACCCACAGGGTGGTGGAAAAACACCCTCTTCTCTTGTGCCTCCCATGCCAACAAACTGAACCCCACAATCTGAGGTCCCATAAATGCTCTGAAATAGCACACAACAGTTTGGCTTTTGAATGACTGCAAAGACTTCATGCAGGTCGACCTGTCTTGTGAAAAGTGATGCTGTTACCCAGTGCTTTCATGTGTGGAAAGCCCAGAAAATCCAGGTTTCTGTATTTATTGTTTCACCATGCTTGGGTGGGCAAGCACATTGAAGGGTCCTCTCAGTTCTGAAGACCTACAAACGTGAACTATATTCTGGGGGTTGAAAAATGTCTCAAGAAACTTCAGATTCAATTCATCTCTGTAGTTCAAGTTGTTCATGCTTGTGTAAAGCTATTAAAAGTAGTACTGTAATTTCTTTTTTTCATGAAAAATAATAGCTATTTCATTGCATGCTTCCATAAGTTTCAGGAGCCACTAGGGACAGCACTTTGTTCTCCCAACAATTCACCAGAAGCCATTAATGAAGAAAAACTATTTTCAAAGCTACTGCAGTCAATGGCACTGGTCGCACAAAGAAATCAGTTGAAAATAATTGCTTAAAATACATGAACAAAGTCAGGTTTTTATCAAAATAAAAAGGACAGCATATTAATAACAACATGTTAAACAAAAATATGGAATCTTTGACACCATCTTTCTCCCTGTACACTGAAGGATGCTAAAAGGTGAAATCCTTTCTTAACTAATTCCTTGTAAAACAATAGCAGTCACATGCTCCAGAATTAAAGGGTTAAAGTTATATAGTAAAAAAACCTAGTTAATTTACTGGTATACAATATGGAACAAACCTATTTCTTAGAGAAAATCCTTTAAAATTGCAAATGAAGCAAAAGCACAGGAAACACAGAATTAAGGGTATCATGGGATGCTGCTTAAAAAAAAAATAACCTCAGCAAAACTAGCCTTGCAGTGCAGATGGTAATAAAAAAAAGGGTAAGGTAATCTAACACCACAGCAAAAATTACAAACTCCTCCAGGAATAATAAGGCCCAAATTTCTTTTGTGACCTTGTGTGCAAGGCTGAATAAAGTGAAGCTATGATGTAAACAACATATGCAGATTTATTGTGTTACATTTCAAGAATCTACACAGCCTTTTTTTCCATAGTCATTCCTGTTCTCTGGTGCTCTTCCAGATTTTAATTTCTTGTTTTTCAGTAGGAAATTCATGAGGTTGGCTTATTTCAGAAAGTCACCTGTGCTTGATATATCTCTGCTGCTGCAGTGGTACTGCTCTTCCACGTGGCAAATGCCACCAGTGCATAAAACCAGGATAATGTCATTGCATTCAATGCAATGACAATAATTATTAATTCATTAATATTGATAAAAAAATTAGATAAGAGGAAACTGCTTTGTGCACTGCAGAATCTCTGCTACAGAATCTCTCCCCCGTTCTTGTGGACCTTCCAAAAATGCCCATTGCGAGGACGTGTGTGACAACCGGAAGGAAAACAAACCAACAAAAAGACAAAATCACCACTCTCAAAAAAATCACCACGTAACAAAGAACCAATTCACAACAAACTCCAGCCTCATTTTGCTGGACTGGTGAAGAGCCTCTGAAAAGTTCATTGGAATCAACCCCTGCCAAAGTTGCAACCGCACCCCTGAGACCAATGCCAAGGGGAAACAAATCCTGCCCATCAAGAGACAACAGGTGCTGCTGGTCTAATGAACAAAGGTGGGGAATCTTATGAAGATTATAACACAGATGCCAGTCCACTGCTAGGAACAGCAGTTTTTATTACTGAGATGGCCTCTGTCATTGGGAAGTTTAATGAAGTGGAGATTTTTAATCAATGCACTGCTTTATAGGCCTCTAACATAATTAATTTTAAAAACTTAGCAATTATACAGTATTTCCTGGCCAAAATCTCAGAGTTTAAAAGCATGATCTTAAGCTTTATGCTTAAAATTCTCCTTTTCAAACAAAAAGCACAGATGAACCATTTATTTTGAGATGGCTAGTTCCCTGAATTAGGTACTCATTTCATCACCATCTACACTCACATTCCTTAAATATTCTTATTTTCAGAAACTCTTAGTGCCTACACCTTATCTAAGACCAAAATGAGACCTGCAATTCTTGATGCTTAAACTCCAGATTACCTAATGTGACAACCCACATCCTCTGTACAGTGCCTTCTTTTCTTAAAAATCAACATTCTGAGGCTTCTCAAGGGGCCTTCCAGCAGCTAGAATTACAATTGGAGATCCTCCAACTCCAACCAACCATGCAGCAGAGGAAGTTTAATGAAAAGTAATAATAAAACATAATAAACCATTATTCCAGTATACACTGCAAGCAACAGAACTTCTCCTAACCACGGCAGGTGTAAACCTTATTGTACAGTCAGTCATGGGAAAGTTGCATTTTAGAGTATCGTTGAGCTGAAATCCTATAAATTTAGCATTACAAACCACCAGTAATTGCCTGCCACGGTGAAAAGCACTGGGAATTAAATTTTAAAACCTCCTGGTTGTTTTAGAGAAGGTTGTCCTTATCTGGATGCAGTTCACAGTCAAGCATAACAAAAGCAGCTGAAACATCCAACATAATCAATGTCCTTGCCATGAAGTGGCAAAAAGCCCGTATGGATAAAGAAATCAACAACAATTCAAAACAAAGCTCACTTACCCATGAATCTGTAACATTTTAAGTGTCCTACATTTACTGCGTGCAGCCAATTATTCCTACTCTGACAAAACACAAACCAACAGGAAACCCACAAATTTTGGCAGATTTTTTTTTTATTTTAGTTAAATATCTCGGGATACCAGAAACTCCTATTAAAAACTAAACAAAAAGCCAAAGCTGTCCTGTCAAGGCAAATTCCTTCCATAAACAACTAAACAATGAAGAAAGTGTTGGTTTTATCTCACACTCATGACGTCACCTTTTCTTAGTCTTCGAGTGCTCTGCTCCAATTTTGTAGGATGAAAGCTATAATGTCAATAGGATTCACACTTTTGTCAGCCCACTCATGCAGCATAAGGGCTCAGAGAAACACGGGGCTGATAAACCTGTCTGAATGTCACACTTTTGGCAAGAAAAAACAGTAGGAAAGGCTCCAATAGTGCTTTCCCAGCTTCTTCCCAGTCCAAACTGCTGACATTAAGGCATGTGTGAAGGAGCCATCCACTTCCTTTTAATTGTGTTAGTGTTCAGACACCTGACATGCCACACTCTTTTCCAGATGGAAAGGAGACAGCTAAGCCCTAAATACCTCCCAGCAGCGAGCACAAAAACTGCTTCTTGTTGTTGTTTACCAGGGAGGGAAATGATAAGTCTGGAGAAATTCAGATGACTCTGTGCTTGCTTTAATAAACCAAGCTCGGCTCACACTCCTCCCAACTTGCTCCCCCAGCTTCTCAAAACAATTATTAAGGAGGTGCAAAGTTATTTTAGGTGCTATCACCCTGAAGAAATGGGTCTGGCCACTCCAAAATCCTTTCCTCAGCCTCCTGGGCAGCCACAGGACTTTGTTTGCACAGATTGGAAAGACAACAAAGGTTTATCTACATTTCGTTTGTCCTGGATTTTCATTCACGTTCCTGTGCTAATATTACAGCACTGTCATTCTCGAGTAAATATTCATATTATTGACTTCAAAATCTCCCTGAAACCCTCTTTGCCACGATGGCTATTAAGCCATTGAAGACAACAGGCTGCTGCCATCACACCAAGCTCTGCCTGGTGGTGTTGAGCTATGGATTCTCTTTTTCCTCCTGTACTGTTCACGCACATTAAGTTAAAAATGTTAAAGCAATGTTAAAGCAGAGAAAGGCTAAAGGAACAAGTATCTGATAAGAAGATAAAAAGCATGTCTTACAGAGCAATGAAAATCAGATTTTATTTTTAAAGAGCTATTTACTGATGTTTTGACGTTGCAATAAAGAACACAGAAATGGACAAACTGGTATGATTCTCTGTCCATCTGTCTCAGCAACCCATGGCACTTGATGGCCAAAGAAAATGCTTAAAAGAAAAGGGCAAGATCAGAGAAAGAAATTACCAGGGCTTCCACAGCACCGGAAAATCACATGGGAAAAATGTCTTTTCTGTATGACTATAGCCTTGCTTTTTATCTTGTGGTTTTGGTATTTTCTGCTTTGGTTTGAGGGGTTTTTCTGTTTTTTTTTTTTTTTTTTTTTGAGCATTTTCTAAGTATCTCAGACTCAAATATGCTTTTGAATTTGTATCTTCCAATTTTATGAAGTCTTCTGTGTAATGTAGACAAGGAAATGAATACCACAGGTGATTCTGAATAAAGGCATATTGCTAACCTAGAAAACAGAATGCAAATAGAAAAACTTTCTATAATCCTTCAGGAAGTTTTTTTCTTTGGGGGCTTTTTCCCCCTCATTTGCAACACATACAGACAAGTGCATCTTTCTCTGTTGTTTGATGTCTGTTTTTCTTTGGATTTTTGGTAACACATGTTTTTGTTCTCTGTTTCAGCATTTTAGAGCCTGGAGACTGCAATGGTGTGCTCCATTACTTACAAATGTTTCAAAAATACCAAGTGCACAGGCTGGTCAAAGCAGATGAATTGTATTAAGCCAGAATAGGTATTTGCATATTTGGAGTACAGTTATTAAGCAGTCATCGTGCAGTGATTATACAAATTTATTCACTACCATCAGCCAGCAGTTGACAGGCTCAGGTCAAGGATTTAGACAGAGCAGGCTATCAAGTAATAATTGTAAAATGACTGTGTAAAAAGAAGCCTTATAACAGTGATGCATCCTTACAGCCCAAAAGGCTTTTGGCATGTCATTCCAGAGAATTTTAAAGGCACAGTGAAAATTTTTTTAAAAAAATAATAATGTTAACCACTCTTTCCCCACAAAAATGCAAGGGGAGGTGAAATAAGCCCTTCTCAGCAGAGAAAGTGGAAGGAAGACATTCTCACATAGGTCTTTGCAGATTTGAAGCCTGAGGGTTTCCATAAGGAAATATGACTTCTAATTAAATATAACTAATCCAGACATGGAAGAAGGTGATTTTTCTCTTTAGCCACAGGGTGCACCTAGCACCAGAACACTATACATCACTGCTGGAATGAAAGAATACATTAAAGCTCCTGAGAAAGCCTGGGAGAAGACACTGAGCCACAGCCAGACAAAGGAGGTACATGGTGCAAGGTGAAAAGCTCCACTGCTGAAAAATCTTACACAAGAAAGGTGGGCAGATCTGGCAAAAAAAAAGCTTTCATGACTTACAACTTCAAATACTACGACCTAGACAATTTTTGTTAGCAATTTGATTGCTTGTTTTTAAAGAGCCATCTCTTCCCTTCCCCTCTAACCCATATAGGTTTAGTTTGGAGGTTTCCATGATGCACCAGCTGTGAGAGAGGGTGAGGAAAGTACCAGAGGAAAGGTCACTTACAGAAGCAAATTCAGTGCTGGGCATACTTCAAAAGGGACTTTAAAAAACCACAGGGTTCATAGGAATTCTGAATTAGGGCAGCAGCTGGAATGTACAAAGGAGGAAGACTGAGCATCAACAAAGGAGATACTCTCTGGCTTGCAGCAAGGCTTAACAGGCTCTACGAAAACTCCAAGTTATTTACTGAGGAGCAGCTGGTTTTCTTATTTCCTGGATCACTTTCACTTGTGCTAATTTACTTTTATTGTGAACCACTGAAGGGAGAAAACTTGGTTGAGATACTTCTCAGTCTGCAATCACAGAAACATCCTCTCAATTTGGAGTGCTGTTTCAAACCAGATTAATTAACAGCATTAATTATACAAAAATTGCCTTGCAATAGGTAAATCCAATTGAACACATTACAATGTATTCTAATAGAATAAATACAAGGGAAGAAAAAGGTAAACACTAGATTAACCAGAAAATGATGTATGAACAAGGTTCTTTCAGACAGCCTTTTAACACAAGCCTGAGAAGTAATTACCCATAAAAACAAATATTCTCAAATATTCTTCCCTTTGGTTGAGATGCTCTGACAAATCATACGTGTAACACAATCAAGAAAAAGATAACTTACTAGATCTTGCCAAAAGATAACTTACAAGGCCTAGGACACAATCAACATTAAGCAATGCTGAAATACCAACTTGTTCAGCCACATGCAAAAATATCATATACACTAAATACAACCTCCCCTATAAAAGGAGTATTGTATCCTTGTACAGACTCACACTGCAAATCAAATGCACAAGAGAAACTATTTACTTGCACTAATTTGTCAGATTGCACTGCAGAAACTGAAAAATCTATAAAAAAATATTAGATCTATAGCTCAACCTATAAAAAAAACCCCACAACCTTCACACATAATTAACTGTATCTGCAGCACTGGGGAAGCTGCCATCATCAAGCCATGCCTTCCTTTTCCAGTGCTAGACAGGTTGTGTCTGACAGCAAAGCTCTGTTTCCAAGGTAAATGGAAAAGCCTTATACTACCTTAACATGTCAGATATATTCAAAATTATCAAGTGGAAATTAGTGACAGAATAATAATGAATAAAAAGGAAAGGAATAAAGACCCTTGAGTGTTTGTTTGTTTATTTATTTAATGACAGAAATCAATAGCAAAGCTTGAGATAACATGCCTTCCACATTGCCCACTGTACTTGGGGGTCACTTTGGACAGAAATAATCTAAAACAACCCAAAAAGGGCACAAAGCCTGATAACAGCAAGCAACCTTTAGAGTTAAATGGAAGACTGATTCCAAAAGTTGCATGGGGAGTTTCTCTGAGCTGCTCCCTGCCCAGTGCTCCACAGGGCCACACCACAACAGCTTGTTGCATCAAGTCCCACACAAGCTGTTTTAACCTACAAAAAAGGTAAACCTGTAATTAATGAACTTATTACTTATCTGAGCTGGCTGCAACCCTCCCTATGCTCCACGAGCTGTGGGAAGGGAAATTAAAGTACTAAGCACAGCTTAAATTTACAATCTAATAGCTCTCAAGTAAGAAACAAGACATCCCACACAGATGGCTATATTTACTAGTTCGGCAATTCTGGTAATTCCCTCCCAAATAACTTTATGTTTGTCCTAAAACACCATTAAAGCACAGATAAGGAACAGAAGAACTAAAGAGCTGGTTAATCTGTGTAGCATCATTATGTATTATTTAGTTTAATATCTTCTTGTAGTAAATACCAAATCATTATGTGCCATTTTCTTCAAGAGAACATTGTAGTAAATTTGGTGTTGCAACAGAACCACTAAAGTATAATAGTGTACACAGAAAAATTCTACTGATTAGCAAACAAAAATATGTAATTATAGCCACAGTGTGGGACTCAGTTGGCTGGTGTTTTATTGCATACTGCTCTGTAAGACTACTTTGCTGCCAGAAATAATGAGGAAAACACTGAGTTGCTAGTTGCAGTTGTACTAGAGGGTTTTGTCTTGATTTTATTGACATTTATAAAGCGATCATCGCATGTAACAAACAAGTCCCATTGCCAACGCTGGGAGCTGCAGTCTGCAGTGATTAACCAGTAAACAGCATCAATCCCATAGCAACCTTCCACGGATAGGGATCAATATTAACTGATTTTTTTTTTAAAGAGGTAATTCTGAACAACACGTCGGCCAAAGCATCTCAAGTGCTCTGCAGTTTGAGCAATATTAACGAAATAATACAAGAGCACTGAGACATGACTTTAAAATAAAAAGGCAGCTCAACATTAGCCCATAAAAGCTGTAGTAAACACATTCAAGTGTGCATTTTTCCAATATATAAAAATACAGTTTTAAAAGAAAATGCATATAATCATGAGTGGAAAGACTGAACAATATATATCCTGTGATATTTGATATTATGCTTAAGCCTCCAGATTTTATTTTCCAGCTTTCATTAAAGTGAGGAGAGGGAACGAGATACATTTGTAGCATTGTGCAAAAAAGATGGTGCCAGTTTAAAAAGCTTGCAGAGAAATTAAAAGCACAAAGAGTTCATCTGTTTCTGAGAAGTTACATTGGAATGTTTACATCAGAGGCATTAAACCATAGGTAGTTCATATCTAAACTGCACCCTGAGGTCATTAGAAAGGAACAACCACTCTGATATGCAGAATTAGAAGGATAACTAACACTGGCTAAAGATACCAAAGTTCCTGAGTCTCTATCTGTGATGAACCCTGGGAATAAATCCCTCTTTAAGTTTGGCCTCCTTTCTGGAAACATTTATAGCACAAAACATTTACCCATTTTTAGAAAAAGAAAAAAAAAAAACCAACTTAATAGTTTGTCAGTGGTGTCAAAGGCAGAATAAAGTTCAGCATAATTCTTAATATTAATCCACCCACTCAGAAAACACACTTTTAAAAACAGCTTCACCTACTCACTTTCATAGCAGTCAAAGGCTTGCAAATAGCAAGTTGTGGGCTGGATTATGAGAAGAGACCATGGTGAACTGGGCAAGGCATTGTGAACAGCCATCTATACAAAGGGGATATTAAGACTCATCTGCCTTTTTCTATTAAAATTTACCACTTTGGCTACATCTTCATTAGCAAATACAGAGGACCAATGAGAGCACACCTGTGGAGTAAAGCAGCTGCTGGTGAGAACCTGTTGTATAAATACTATACACACTTCAGGTGCTTTTTGATGGTGGAGAGGCTTTTTTGTTTGTTTGGGGCTTTTATTTATTACTATTTTGAGCTAGATCTTGTCTGGTCCTAGGGCTGAATGCCAGTTTTCCAGTGGAATGCATTAGGGACACATTTTCCAGTCTACTTTTACCAGAAAGAAACCTAGTTCATGTGCTCCAAGGTACATGATAATGCTAAATACCAAATTATTTAGCCACAGGACATGGGAATTTCCTTGAAAAGCACATACTAGGCCCTAACTATAAAAAGCAAGGTGAATGCACCTTGTATTGGTTTGGAGTTGAAATTTATTTGAAATTTTTAGCCACACCTGATTTAGTGTACGTGCAAACAAAAGGGGAAAAGCCCATTCTCACTCAAATAACACAGATCTTTACATTTCCAAAGCAGCAGTTTGGTACTGAGCCCCACAACCTTCATGAATCCAAGTTGAAAAGATCAAAGGAACAACTCGAGCTCTGTATCAGCCACACACAGAAGTCAGTGTGATAGGATATTCACTCCTTAAGGTTTCAGTTGTAAACAGGCACTAACAAACAACTGAGCAATGGCAGAAGAAAAACACTGAGCAGCCACCCCAGGGTGCAGGCACAAACAAGCCCTGTCTTACAATGACTGATTGGTTCTGCTGGCAGTGGGGATGTCAAGGATGAAGTGTCAGGAGCTGAGGGCAGGGTAGACAAACTCAGAGCATCAAGAGGATTTACACAAATAACCTAATCCTATGGTTCTAGTTACTTCTAGAAGATGGAGAAAAGGAAACCTTCCCCACCTTCACAATATTATACACAACATCTTGCACAGCAAAGTCCTTGTGAAATACACACCTAAGGTCAAACTAAAAGCAACATGTGTGAATATGCTGAGGAAGTATTTTACAAGACACTCTCCAGAAGAGTTAACTCACAGTCCCACACCATAAATATTCCCTGTATTCCAGTATTACCACACTGTAAAGGCAAGCTGGTCATGGTCCTGTGGAAAGATGGTGCCTTTCACTGTGATAAACAGATATCTTAGATTGACGAGCTTTAATATTATTAATGACTTTTACTCTCAACATACATGCTTTCATATGGTCAGAGAATAAATTAGGCTGGATTGGAGCCTTAAGGGTATGCAGTCCCACCACCTGCTCAGGTTCTTTTACAAAACAAATGCATGGTTGAAGTACATCAGCCTTCCATCCTTCTGAAGTGATGAAAAACTACAGAAAAAGTAGAAGAGCTGTTCCACCATCTAAAAATCTGCTTATTGTTATTATTTTTTTACTAATTATGTTTATGCTCCAGGGTAAAACAACACCCAACACCTACATGTTATTGAAAAGAAATGCTTTTCAATTATTAAGATGGAAAAACCAAAGCTAAACAATAACTGGCACAAAAGGCTCAGCCAAAAACAGTCCCAAGACGACACCTATGCAGCCTGGCAAGGTGCCCATTTGTGGTGATAGCAAGAACCACAAAAAAAATAGGTGTAGCTGAAGTATTAAGGAGGATGAAAGGTCTGAGCTGACAGCAAATACAAACCAGATCTGAATTCTGCAGGCAGACTCTGTTTGGGGAGGCCAGGCTATTATTTGTTATCTGAGGACTGAGGCATGCACAACATGGGCAGGGATGAGCCCAGAGAGCCTTAATGAGGGACAAGCTGGAGCCTCAAGTCTCTCTCTGTGTAACAGGGTGAGAGGCAAAAGAAAGGGGTGACTTTTAACACAGTCTTCAGCAGACAGCCAGGGCTCTGATTTATTTTTCTCACATCCAGATCGTCTTCTTAATTTTGCTCTTCCTTTTCAACAACAAGGTTTTATTTATAACTATCTCTCCTAATTAGAAGGCCAACTTCCTGATCTCTTGACCTATTGCACAATATGATTTTAATTAGTTCACACTGACATGCAAAGGCCTGGAGTTTAAGTATTGCTTTGCCTGAGCAAACCTATTTGCCCATTGAAATCCTTTATATAAGCATCCCAACAAAAGATTTTTTAAATTTTTTTTAAATATTATTATACAAAATTCAGTAGCGTAGAGTAATGTTGTAAAGAGTGATGCTCATGGCTTTCTGAAAGACAGTTTTCTCTGTTGAACTACACTTCTTGCACAATTTTTTTTAAATAAAAAGGATTTTAATTGAGTACCAATATACCATTCCTTCTCAATCAATGCCTTATGTGCATGTCAGCACAGACACAGATATTACAAGAATATTTGTTTTGAACAGCTCTTTCATCAGAGAATTTTATGTAATTTGTTGTCCATCTCCTTTACAAATAAGAAAACACAGCAAGGGAAAATTGAGGGTAAAAGGATGGGTAGTATTTCCAATGCTGTTCAGACCCTCCCTGTACCTCCAGAAAGCCCCAGATCTCCTGTCTCCCCTTCACTCTCCCACACCTCCAACCTGGGCTTTTGGGAGTTGCTGGCCAGGTAAAAGCCACATGTGCTACAACTAATCTGAAACACACCAGCCACATGATTCCAACAAAATATATAATGGTAGAGTCTCCCTGGATTTCCCCAGCTTAACTTTAAGAGAGGTTTTAGCTCGTCTCTGGACATCAGTTTTTAGACATTTACTTGTTTTGAAACTCACAACTCTCTAACACACACATCTGCAAATGACCCTTAGATTAAATAATGTGTTGGGAATTAATGGTAGGTAGCAGACAGCACAAGGAAACCAGAGTAGAAGTGTTTCAAAATCTGCAGACTGCTTATATAGCATGGGGCACAACCAAAGCACAAATTGATATTATCATGTATTTCCTTTCCAGTTGGACAAGAAATCCCTGACAAAACTGTCTCGGACTGGAAGGAGCCCCAGGTCTGCTCCAGCAATCTGCCTGTCTGTGAGTGAGTAAGAGCAGTCTGGGCACCTGTGGTCAGGACACTTGTGAAATACAGGAAAGATCATGGATGTGACTGGCAGGATGACTCAGTGAACAGCAGTTATTGGTGGAATATCGACCATCATTCCATCTGAACGTTTTCTCATGTTCAGCAGATTCCCTATCAAACAGGAGTTTGTGTTGCAAGTCTAACAACTGGAAAGCAACAAAATAGCTCTATGAGCCAGCATTTGCACTTTCTTTACAGCCAGAGTTCATCATTGTGAAACTACTGATGTTCCCTTGATATTTTAAATAGATACCCCAGAAAAAGTACAGAATAAAAAGCGACAAGGAAAAAAGTTTAGATAGCCATGCTCAATCTTGCTCATTTATTATTCATTAACCTGCAGGTTTTAAGGGAGAACGCAGTTGTTAGGGCTTCTCAGAGAAATCTGGCCTAATTAAGTTTTAATTTCAGCAAATCAGGAGGTATACTTTGTCCCTGTCAAACACAGAGACACCTTTAAACAGCATTTCCCAAAAAGACAACATCCCTTGGTAATTCCACAATGGATTTGGTCCAGAATTTGGCACCATCTGTTTATCATAAAAGATCTTTTTTGATTCAGGAGTCCAACCAGCCTCTTCGTCTACAAGACCTTGGCCACATCTGCCTCCAGAACTCTGTGAACAATCATAAAAACCACTGCAGAACAGCTCCAAAAGAGCCCCTTCCTTCCTCTTAAACCTCTTTCTACTTATTGCCTTCAGGCTATGCTTAAACTTAAAATGATGCAGAAGTGCTTTAATAGTAACATTAAATATCCATATAACCCAGGGTTCAACGCCTTCAAACATCAAAAATCAGAGGGACAGCAGCAGGAGGGAGGGAGAAGTGCAGAGATTCATATGTAAAGCTTTTTTTAGTGTATCAATGCCAGGATGAGCCAGAAGACCCAGTGTCACTATTCTTATTTCCATGGATGAATTCCTAAATAATTCTCAAGGACAAAATAAATCATTTCCACGATGCAGAGGACAGTAAGGAGAGTGATTTTTTGGAATGCACAAGATTCCTTACCCGAGAGGAAAGCTTCCCCCTTTGTTGGCATTGGTCTCTTTAATGGTGCTTTCTAAACATATTTTGCTCTTGAGCTTGGTGAAGGAGTTAAAACCCAAGCCTTGCTAAAACACACTCAAAAATAACGTGTGGATGGGCACAGCCATCACTACAGTCAATTAGGTATTCATGGCTCTGCTCCCATTCCTGCTGCAGGAGGTGTGATTGCTGTACTTTTCCCCCAGTTCTCATGCTCCATTTACTTACACTAGGCCACATCACTGCTTCACTACCCATCAAAACAAAAACTGCTACAGAGTAAAGCAGAAATGGATTTACACTGTACAAAACAAGGCATAATTAAAACAAAAAAATCCAAAACTGAACACAATACACATGAGGCAGCACAGAAGGTAAATGTGGATCTCTGAAAGGTCTGTGCATAAATGAGGATTCTGGGAGCATTCTCCATTGGCTGCAGAGAGTTTGGGTGAATGCACAAAGCACCAACCTCAGTGCTCCTGTTCCTTGGTGCAGGTATGGGAAAACAACAATTAGGTTTTTGTCAAACATACCCTTTTTTTCAACAAGCAAACAAATTCTTTCTAAATACCTTCGCTGCCGATGTCTCTCTCACATGTATAATTATACAGCCCTTCTTAAAACACTCCAAACAGTCAAACTGCTTTGTTAAATAACCAAATGTGTTTTCTCTATCTTACTTTTGATTATTCAACATTAGCACATAAATTGACAGTTATTAAGCAAATGATAAATGTTATCTATTCATACAAAAAGTGCTTTACTGAATCAAAACCATTAACAGTTCCCAAGAGCATAAATGTTATTCTTCTACACTACTGAAAAGAAAAGCTACAAAAAAAAAAAAAGAATAAGAGATATTGTTACACTCAGGAACATATGTAGACATTCCCCAGAAGAGGCAAGTAACAGACCTGACCTAACACAGTACAGCTTAAAAATCATTGTAAAAGGAATTTAATGTGTGTAAGATTAGAAAACATGAAATGCGATTTCTTTTCCTTATGTTTCAGACCTTCTGTAATGCTTCTAGTCAATTTTACCAGAAGAAGAAATACTACAAATTTTAAACATAAATCTACACTTGTACTTTTTTTTTTTTTTTTTGCTACATAATATGTATTCTCTGTCAAGCACAGTGATCACATTAAATGATGGGAACATAACAAAGTTCTTTGTGTTCAAATACTTCATCTAGCTCAGAAAGGCAGAAACTGGAAGGGCAGATTTTGGAAATTCTTCCAGGACAGGTATGGGTGACTTAAAGTTCCAATCTAGAAGATGTCCCATGTTCCCTTGCCTTTTCAAACAGTGTTACTCTGACATCTGCCAGGGAAAAGAATTGAAAGTATGCTGTGAAAGGACCAGCATTGTTTCTGTGCTTGGAGAAAAGCACATCTCCTTGTAGCTGTGAGATATCCCTCGCCCTTTGATGACTTCCTGACTTAGCAACACGAGAGTTTACAAAATACCCCTCACAAACAACCAGCAGAGCCACAGAGCAAAGCCTTTTCTGTGGCTTTTCCTCCATCACACTTTTAGAGCAAATGAGCAACACGAGGTCTCAAATCATGAAGTGAATATCCTACAAGTGCATGGTTTTCCCTAAGAAAGGCAGCAGAGGTACTTCTGGCTAGTGAGACAGGAAATGTGTAAATCCCATCCCACTTTCTCGTTTAGGGAGTTTAATAAAGCAGCCCTGTATTGTGGCACACCAATAGATTTTGGCAGCGTTTGGAGAGATAGCACCTCCTGAGCTGTGAGCACCACATTTTACTGCACCCTGTCAGGTTAGATAAAAGCTGTCTGCAACTTTTATATTTTTCCTAGACAGAAGAGTTACACAATATTGCCAAGAAGCTTTAGAAGCATACAGGGCAGCCCATCACTACTGCCAAACAATTTTTTAAGATTCTATTTCTCCCTCTGTCTAAAAGGTGTTCTGGCAACTCTACAAACGTTCAAGAAAGCAGCACATTCTCTGAAACACACATTGAGACAGGGCCTTAGAGAGCCTGACCTTGTACAATTTCCTAAACAATTTATAAAACAACCTTCCTATGAAATGATTTTTTTTTTTTCAGTTTCACAGTAAGAGAACAAACAATTCTTCAAAAATCAAGTTCCTTCCTCCAAAACAAGTCCTAAAGGAGTAAGGTACAAAGCAAAAGGAACAGGGGAAGTAAGGAACTCAGAGCACACAGCAAGTATGTCAATTATTTCACCATGCTAAATATGACTGGAGAAGAGAGAAACTCCTGTTAATAGCAGGCTGATAATTCCAGTAGGGCCACTTAATAGTAATGATGGAAAGACAACACTTGTTTAACCAGTGTTTGTAAAGTACTTGACATTCCTCAGATAGAGGAGCTACAGATACACCAAACACCATCATCATTACAGCGGCTGCTGCTCTGACTTCTGTAAACAACGAAAGGCTGTGACACTGCTCTGGGGAAGCAGATCCTAATGGAACATCTGGGGATGGGAGGAGCACACAGGACCAAGCCCTCCATCCCATATTTTATGCATGAGGAGTAATAATAATTTATGGTGTGGTCAGAGCACGCTGGCCAAGAGGAACAGCTTGGAGCTGAAAATGTTTCCTGGAGAGAATGAGGAGTTCCTCTTGGGAAGGCAAGGAGTGATCAATAAGCTGCAATGATTTGGGTTGACTCTCAAAGCAGTCTTGCTTTTAAAGGAATTTGTTTTGTTTACTTTGTTGGAAACTCCTCAAAACATCTTCCAGTCCAGTGCTCAATACCTTTAGGGCACAATTACATCTTTACCAAAAGCACTTATTAATTTTAATTACTCCTTCTGACAAATATTTTGTACAGAGTGTAACACAGGTACATTTTATTAATCCAGAAATTTAAAATTTTACATTAGAAAAAAAACCCCACCTGTTCTATTATAACAACAATAATTAAAGGAGGAAGGATCCAAAACATGCAACACAAAATGTGCAAAACTCTGAATTTCAAAGTAGGGAGGCAACTTTCTGCCACTCTTCTTTTCAGATCATATACAATTTAAATGGACTTGGTTTTGCCCAAATTGTTTTTGCTGCTCATCTATCAGATAAGAGGCAACAGCAGCATACAGTGGCAATAATAATGGTGCAGTGAAAAGGGAATGGCATGATGAATAAGCCTGTTCCAGCACAGGGAAGACAGACAGAGAAGTTTGGTGATGCTTCAGTTTATGGGAGATGCCCATTATTTGCAATGGTGAGGTGATTCATTAAATGGTCTTGGGCAGACGAGTCTGTCAATACTGGAACAGAGCTACACACAAACCCATCATTTTAATTAAGGACTTAGAGGATGGCCAGTGAGTTAATTGCTACTAGAACACATACAAAGAATGTTCTTATTTCATCTGACATGTGTTCTCTTACAGACTCTCACAGGAGGAATGCTAAATGATAAAAATGTTTTCTGTCTTTCTGTGTAGGAAGAGATTGTCAGCAAACTAGGAATTAAATTCCACTGGATAATCACTGCATGTAGCTAATTTTATAAGGTACACATGTGGCTGTATTTCACTTAAATATATATTTAATTAAATTAAAATTTCTAATACCAAGATGCCACTTTAAAACCTCTAAAACCAAGCATGCTTACAGTAAAACACCATCAAAAAACCTTGTTAATTGTATAAAAACCTGAAGTTAATGAAGCTGGTGACACTCTGTGTGTCAAAAAGCATCTCTGTATGCCTAAGGTGACCTTAAGCCGTGGCTGGAGATCAACAACTTCTAAGACAAAAAGAAAAAGAGAATGATCTACACTGCATGAAACAACACCATAGAAAACTAGTTATATTTCATAACCCAACTGCAAGAGGGGAATTAAACTGAAATGCAGAGGAATCAGAAATATTGGTGAGAAGAAACCTGCAGTGCAGCTCCTCACAGAGGACATGACAGTCCCCAGAGCTGCTCAGTCTCTGCATGTGTCATTTGAGAAGGAGGAACCCACCCCTTCAGAGGAATACAGCTCCTGTCCTCTCGCTGCTGTTTCATGTCATGTTGTGACCATGAGCTCTGGCAGCCCCCTGGGACAGCAGGGAGGTGTCAGGAGGAGACAGGTCAGTCCCTGGAGCCAAGGCAGGGAAAATCTTCCCCAGTGCTTCCAGCAGATGACCTCCAGCATGCTCCCCCTCATCAGCACTGTGCTTCAGGCACCCTGCTTTCCACCCAGGTAATGAGGAACATTCATCAAAACCACTGCCTTAGCTTTTTTCAGTACACTACAGACTTTGCAAAACTAACTGCTCTTCCTGCAGATACACTCTCTTCACCTCACCATAACATTTGTGCATTATTTATTAACACGGTTTCTGCAAAAAACTTTCCTTTTCAATGAGTAAGATCTGACTACTGGCATTGAGCTAAACATAATGAGAGGAGTTTTCCGTGCATTTGAGGTAGTTTCTAGAGATCTGTTTCAGTGCTTTTCTCATTCAAAGCCAAACTCTTGCTCACACATGCTCCAGTATTACTCATGAGTTAATTTAAACACAGGTATCACCAAGTTTCAGTGAAAAGACTGAAATGAAGACCAAGATAATAACTCAATACAAGCTGCTACAATATGATGAATAGGACATTTTAGAAGAGACTGCTAGGAAAATAATTCATATTGTATACTAAATAAAAAGGATCATACTCTCAAGAGCTTTTGAAACGCTCCTTTCCCCTTGATGAATTACAATGCAATTTTCTAGCCAACTAATTTCACTAAAGAAGATAATGACTTGAGCAAAAGGCTAATCAACTGCCAATCAGGATTCCTTGAAGCACAGAATGTCAAACATCCAAGCAAGTTTTTTTACAAGTCATAAAAGCACTAAAGTTCCACGATATGCCATAAAACCTGGGATGAAGCTCTGAAGTTGATGAAGCATTATTATTTCTCCAGTGATATTCTTAAACAAACGAGTTCCAGCTTTAACCAAATCTTCTATTAATAGTCAGACCTATTAAAGGAGCATCATCACTACACAATTAGCTGTGCAAATGTCAGTCAGAACTAAACAGATTAATCATCCAGGTTGCTTTCTCTAGCAAGTGTCTGAACTGCCAATGTTATTTAATTTCTTCAGGAGTGGAGGGTGAGAAGGATTTTTTTTAAAATTTTCCCTTATTAGACTTTTATCATGATAGTGAGTGCTAATTTATCACGACTATTTGTTGTTAATTTAAATCCACTCTGCTTTTTTGTTCTGTAGTATTCCACTTACACCTTTTCCTGTAATTCAGCACAAGATGTTTTAGAAGGGAAGCTTTGTAGAAAAATTAATTGCCATCATTTTCTATTCACAAGAAACATAGGTCACTGCTCTTTTATGTGTGGCTAAATAGTAGCCTCTGAAGACAAGACTTCATTATTTTTATGTAGCTTGTCTCTTTCTATTTTTGAAGTCAATAATTAATTATTTGTTTGGGCTTCTATTTCACCATCTTGTGTATTTTTCTGGGAAGAAAGCAAGGTGTCTTGAACCTCTGCTATCCACTTGATCTCATTTTGATGTTTTGAGTTGAGTCCATACTACACAAGCAAAATATCATCACTGATAAATACAGAATGGAAGAGAACATCTTTAACCAATCTAAGACAGTGTTTTCAAGCTTTGGACAATAAAAAGTTTTGGACAATAAGAAGGAGAAAAGCAGGCAGTCCAGTATCATGTTCTCATAGCTTAAACATCTATTTCTGAAAATTTAGCACACTGCAAAATCTCAGAAGACACTAGGAAAAAAAAGGGTTACATGTTATAGATTAACTCAAACATTTTAAATTGGGACACTGCCCGCCAGCTAAAAGGACTCAGTTCATTTTTGGTCCTTACACAATTAAAAACCATATCTAGATGTGAGAAATTAAAGTCATCAAATGTTTTATTAGAACACCATTATTTCACCCTGCTTCAAAAATCCACGTACAATAAATGCCTGTACTGAGTCAGGCAAACAGAATTTGTTCACTTCCTGGGAAAAGCTCAAACCCCAGGATGGACATGATGTGCAACATGTACTGAAACCCACAGCAAGCACAGATCCCTCCCCTAACCACAGAATGAGTTATTCCTGCCAGTTCCCACTCTCACATGGCACATTCCTCCTCACACTAGTCCCCTCTCCTCTGCTGGACTTGGTAGACCTGGAAAAAACATTTTGCCTCTTTTCTCATACTAATAACTATGAAATTCAGGTGGTCTCACTACCATTGATGTGTATTTCCTGGTACAGACCGCCTGCAAATAAAGACCTAGAGTGGCCTGCTCCACCTAGCCAGCTGCTATTGACTAACCCAAAATTCAGTATCACCACCTCATGGTACTGGGCTTTCCAGGCCTGCTTGCTGTCCCTTGTCCCCTCCTTACACCAGGAGCACCTGAAGAGTTCCTCAGGGCTGGGATGGTCTTTCAGGAGAGAAAACAGCAGTGCTATCTATGGTCACTAATCAGAGCCACCTAGAGCTACAGCAGTTTTTAAAAGGGTTTTAAAACCTTCTCAGCAAAACTACAGGATTCAAGAGTTTCCCACCAGAGCAAGGACCCTTGACAGAACAAAAGCAGACTTGTGAGAGAAACAGCCTCAGGGCCTGCTCATCAGGATTACCATCGCTGACCTCTTTTCTATGAGCTGGGGAAAAGTGTTAGAAAGGACAAAACTCTTTTCAATGGGGGGGAAAAAAAAAAGATATGGGCAGAGACAGGAAAATTTGGGGCTTTCCAAGCCAATGGGCCAACACTGCAGGGAGAGGAAACTCCATTCCCTTTTTTAAAAAAGATTTTATACATTATACATATATATATACATATAGTGGACGTCAAAAATCCACACACAAAAATCCAGGAAGACATAAAAACCAGTCCTTGACAAGACCCTAGGTCTTCTTTAGGCCTCCATCTGTTCCTAGAAAAAAATCTCTCTCAACAAAACCACTTAATGTCTTGTTAAGATTTCTACCTCCTTTCTATCTAACAATTACTTTGGAAACAGCCCTTCTGTTTCTGAGAGGGAGGAAGAACTTCAGCAAACTTGGGTTTGCTGAACAGCAGTCCCACCTTCCCAGTGGCCTCCCCAAATCCCCCAGGCCTTAAGAAATCCAGCAGGTGATGACAGAGTCAATCAGCTCAGCTTCCAGCTAAAGGAGATATATTAGTACAAACTCTCACCAGGCAAACAAGTACAGAGAGCACACAGCTGGAGAAAGCCACTTCTGAACACTGACCTGCCCAATGCACATGCCTGTACCTCAGGAATTAACATCACAGACCAGGGAAAAAAATACCCTGAACAACTCTACAGGCACCAAAGTATAAAATCAGCTACAGCACTGCAAGCACAGTAAGACACTACGTGTTCTGCAGTCCTTGGGATATTGAGTCCAAGAACATCCCTTGTCTCGCCAAACACTTGTTGAACACTGAAGTATTTTAACATATCAGGTTTATTAGATCACTGTTTGGAAGCCTTTCCAAAAAAACTGATCTGCCAAAGCAATTACTATTCCAGGGAGCGTAGCTGAGCTGTGGAAAGCCACATGTGTTAGAAAAGATTGGCTTGTTTTAAAGCAGTCAGTGGAAGGGCAGGGTGAAAGAATAGGATAGAAATAACCTGCATAAATATCCAGATTTAAAGAAATATGGAAGTAAGTTAAAAGGTTCACAAAGGCCCGTCAGACTTAATAAAATTAGACTTCCCAGGAAGTGAATAATTTTCCAATCATGTATGTGGACACTGTAGACAAGCCACAGCCTATGATTTTCCAGCACAGAGCACCATTTCCAGATGCTGGTACACCTTTTCAGTATTTTGCTTTTCTGAGTCAAGTGAGATGGGTTTCTTCTTTGATGGCAACATTTGAAAAAATATTGGAACCCAAATGCTAATCTGTGTCATAGAATCACAGAATCAATGAGGTTGGAAAAGACCTCTGAGATCATCAAATTCAACCTTTGACCCAAGATCACCTTTCAATTGTAACATAGCACTGTCATCCAGTCTCTTCTTTAACACCTCCAGGGATGGTGACTCCACCACTGCCCTGGGCAGCCCATTCCAATGTCTAATCAGCCTTTCCCTGAAGAAAATCCTCCTAAAGTCCAACCTGAACCTCCCCCTCCACAGAGAAGTAAAAAAAATGTGTCAAGTTTACACTGTAAATTACTGCCTCCTTCCTTACCACCTTCTCTATCACTTCTGTAGGATTAGCCCTGCCTGGTGTGTCCCTGAGTGGCATGGAAGGACTTGGAGTGAAACAGAAATGCAAAATCATTCCTGAGAGATAAAAGTGTGTCATGAAAGAGACAATGCAAAACAATTTTGCAGTCGACTACCAGAACGTACTGAAACCCAGCTCAGGCTTTCCAATATCCCTGCTGAAAATTACTAGCAGACAAACAAATTAAAAAGAATGTGATGAGACTGCTTATGGAGATATTAGAGAATCACTGAGGATTTTTTTTCTTATATTTATGTGTACATATAACCAATCCTGTTCCTGGATTATTTTATGAAACAGCAAGTCTCGAGTGAAGTGACACCAGGGAGTGATGGAGTGGAAAGCAGTTGTGAGGACTGTGATGGGAAGGATGAGGAGGCAGGCTGAGGTGGGAATAAGCAAGGCACATTTTGGGATCTCTACTGGCTGTGGGTTCTTTGCACCCATGGCACGTTGCAGGGCAATGAAGCACCATCTGTCTGAAGGGTTTGCAGCCTCATGGTGGGGAAGCAACAGAGGTACTTGCCAACCTGATGACCTGTGACTTAAGTTTTCCACAACGACTAAAAAGTACCACCAGTTTAATTTTCCTGAGTTTATACAGCCACATATTCTCTGTCTCATTTATTAACTGACACAGGAGGTATGACTGACACCAAAGAAAGCTTCAAGCATCAGCACCTTCTTAGCTAAATGTCTCTCATACCTTTTCTGTGTAGCCTCCCATGGGCAGCTCCAGCTTTCCCTCCTTCTTCTCTCTTCCTTCTGCAGTTCCAGCTCCTTCCTGTCCCCAGCACAGCCACCTAACCCTGTCTGTCCCTCATACAATGTCTTACTGTCATTGTCTTACCCTTTCTGTCCCTCACAGGACCTCCTGTCCTTTCCTCCTGACAGCAGACTCCAACTGACCCTCTCCCAGCCAACTCACTCTTTATCACACCTGTGGCTGTGAGGGCAAGGCTGTTCCCACTCTTTGGTAATTCACACAGCTGCAATGTATCAGGGGCAAGATTGCCTTCAGCACTAGCTCTGTCCTCCCACAATTAACACCATTTCTGACTGCTTTTCCCACCTCTGAGTAAAATGCTCCAGAGCCCCAAAACTAAAGGCTGATGCTGGAGCAAGCTTTACACACCAGTACATGGTATCTTTATGAAAAGAAAATTTTAACTTTGAAGGCTAGACAGAAACAGAGATGGTGAGAATATTACTGCTGGATCACCTGCTTTCGGAAAAATGAGTAAAGAAAGACAATTTGCAGCAGAGATCTGAAATCAATGGGGTACATTAACCAAGAACGCTGATTTTTCCTGCTTTTTAACCCTTGTGAGCCATTATTTACTGTCCTTCCTGGTCTTTCTCATTGTACACATTTATACAGATACTTTCTCCTTCCATTTTCCTGTCTCCACCTCAGCTTTTGCCATCTGTCTCACTCTGCTCCTGCCACCAGTGAACAATGTCACAGAGTGAGCCTCAGATAAAAGGCCACGGAGATCTAGTGAGACATGGGACCCTGATGATTTGATGCCTTGGGAAGGCTGACCTGGAACAGAGACTGGACAGAGCTAGAAAATAAAGTAGGGATTTATTGAAAGGCCTCCAGGATCCACCTTGGGCAGGACAGGGTCTGACCAGGGCTACACCCAAGGTGGACCCAAAATGGTCACCAAATGGATGACTGTTCATGAGACCTTACATTTTTATAAGTTTTGGTGCATCTGCATCTTGGGGTTTAATTGTCCAATTCCAGCTGCAGGTTGTGAGGTCCCATCCTTCCTGTTCCTCCCTTCAGCCCACCCTTGTCTGTGCTTTTGGGGCTGAAAGTTGTTGCCCTTGGTCCTCAGCAGGGAAAGGATTTGTTTTATCTCCCTGCTCTGTAAAGAGCTGACTGACACTTAATATGAGGCTCAGAACTGCACCCCTGGGCAGCACAGAGTCTGAAAAACATGAAAGCTACAACTTAAGGCATCAGATTCAGTGATGCTGAAGCAGCATGCACCATGACAGTGCTGCCTGGCCTTGCAATAAAAACATGGAAGTGCAGATACGCCCCAGACTCTGCTGAAAACAACAAGCTTCCCCCACAGCACAGAGTGATAGCTGTCAATAAAAAATGGCATTCAAGTGAGCTGGTTGGATTTTAGTCCTACTTTCATTTTGTTCTTGATTTGCAAGGCTCTTCTCTCTTTAATGGTGCTCTGAAGTAGAGACAGGCACAGTCCCTGTTCTGAATCAGGCTAAGGTGTCTGTGTGAGCTCACCCTGTCAGTGCCCAGGGCTTTCAGAGCCAAGGCTGCAGGCTTCACCTTTGCTACAAGCAGAAGTGGATGCAGGCACATTTTGTAAACAAACTGGATATTGACAAGTTAAGTAGGACAGAAATTTGAACTAATCCCAGATTTTCCAAATCTAAACTGGTCTGTGGCGGAGCTGAGCATCCTTTATGGAAATGGATGTCTGTAAGGGTGAGAGTCCTTACAGGAACATGGTAACATTATAAACAAATTTTATTAATTAAGATCTAAGTACTAATTATTGATGTCTAATAATGCCTTCACCAGCAAAGATAGAAGAGCCATATTGAACATCAGTCAAGAAATACTAACTCATACAATTTCTACGTATTACCTCAAGTTATTTTTTTCCTACTGTTTTTCCATGCCATGACTTACCAACTTCTTTTTCAATGCATAAGTTAACCCTCTCCTGAATTAGTATCTAACTATATTGTACAGACACACAAAAAATTGTTATAATGGGCCACTGCTGAGAATTAAACACTTAATAACTGACCACTGCATTAATTTGTCCTTAAACTGGTTTCCTCTTGATGATCAAACATCTGGGGAGATAACTGTAACTAAAAAGCTCTATAAACAAGGTGTACACTGAACAAACCAAATAAGCTCTGAAATTTAGTTTCAGAGGTATAAAAGCAAGCGATTCACATGTTGTTGCCAAGAGCCCATGAGTGCAATTCTTTCTTTAGATAATGTTCTCTTTCCTTCTTTCTAAAAAAAAACATTTATCTACTTTATGATTCAAAGTCTAGGTAAGTGCCTGAATATTCTGTCTCCCAACTCCACACCTCATTTTAAAAGGTAGGCAATTAAGGAATAATGAGAATTTGTTAAGTAGTCAGAACATAAGGCATATAACAAATGCTAACACTTGGGATCACTGATGGATATGTTATGAGAAACTCCACAGAACTGTCTTACAACAGAATAGGATAAAAATGCTCTGTGAGGCAAGACAGAGGCCAGTGAATGCCAATAGTTAAATTTTTAATTTGCAACAAGTACAAATGTTCCAACTCTAAATATCTGTTTTGGTAAGGATCACTCCTGTATAACATGTAACTAAAAAATATAACAAAACCAAAAACTAACCAAAGGGAACTAATTATTTGAGAAACTTTAGGAAGAATGTCTGCCTTCCCAAAAAGACAGCCAAGAAAACTCTGACATTGCACACATTCATTTGGTGCGTGAAGAACAGACACTTGACATGAAAATTAGAATTCACAGCATTGAATTGACTCATAATCACACAAGTTGGAGCCACAGAAGTTGGGGAAGGCGGGAGTGAGGCAGCACTGGGTCTGCAGAAGGCTCTTGGAGGATGATGTCTGGATAAAAGGGAGCTGCAGACAGGTCTGTGGGACACTCCAAGCTGCCTGAAACAACCAGGTATGGCAGAGATTGGGACTCAGTTTAGGAGCCAACTCGTGCTGCTGTGCCTCTGCTGCAGTGTAGGGCACACATGTGGACATGGGTTTTAAAATCCCTGGAGCAGTCCAGAGCTGGGGTAAGTCACCTCCCTGAGTGTTTATTTGGCAGTGCAGGCCCAGCTCCAGCAGCTCCCAGTCACTGCTAACACCCTGACAGGATCTGCAGTGACCACAGCCCACAGGAAGCCTCAGAAGAAGTCAAGAACAGCAGATTTAATACAGAAAAAGGGAAACCACAACCCTCTTATGAGAAGAAGCTGACTTTGACATACATCTGAGTATCCAATCCAAACCTGCAGAGTGATCCTACCACAGAACAATTCAAACTGCTGCAGTCTGAAAGCTGCTTTTTACCACAGAGTGCCGTTTTCCCCGTCTTTCATTTTATCTGAAAGGAATCTACTTTGAGAGGCAGTATTTTGTTTAGCTTCTTGATCCCAAGTGCTGTCCCCATGAAGGGGCCTGGGGAGCAGGACAGACTGGCTCTCTGCTGGAAGGAGCTGCCCCTCCCCACAGCAGAGGGTTTGCCTGGCTGGTTGTGGCAGACAGGAAAGGGAGAACCCACAGCAAGATGTGGGGAGCCCGTGCTCTGACACAGGATGGGCAGTTGGCTCTCCAAAACCTTCTTCCCATCACCCTGCTGTTATCCAAGGGCTCTGAGCTGACTGAAACAGAGCTCAAAAGCAGGAAGCTGCCAGCCAGGACAAAAGGGGAAATTGTCTGCAAAAGCTTTTTATTTTGGTTCTGTCCTGCCTAATCACTTCAAGTTTTTTCTGTGTGAGATCTTGTAGTTCACATACAAATACAATGTGGCTTTTGGAGTCCAATGGCTCTGCCATGGGACAGATTCCTTTCCCAACTCTGGACAACTCTGACAACAACTTTGCCTCTCTCTTTCTCCCAGGGTTAGTGCAACTTAACATGACCACAACAATATTTCGGGTATTTTACCACCCTTAAACGTATTGTCCTTCCTGTAAGGTTTTCTTCTATCCCAGACAATATTTATTTCCTGCAAGTCAGTGACTTTCTAGTGCAAAATAAGAGACCCAGCACCTACCATTGACCACTGGTGTGGAAATTCACAGTGGGCACAGGAGGTGGGATGTGTTTGTGATGTGGAGAGTGACTTTATACTGAAGTTGGTGAGCAGGATAACAGAAGAGTGGGATGGTTCTGGGAGCAAAATGTCTTTCCAGCCCATGAAAACATGCTTTGCACCTATACTTCTTTTGTCCAAGGAACTGTTGTGCCTCAGAAACTAAAAAAAAAAAGGTGCCTCACTCTATGAGGGGAAGCAGAAGGATGACAACACCAGATGTTACAAGACCCCTTGACACCCCGGCCCTGAAAAAAAAGCCCAGCTGACACTCAGAACGGACTGTCAGCGGAAGATAGCAGCCTTCAAAAAGGAAATACATTTTGTGCCTTTCAGAGTAAAGACATTACTAAAAAAATTACATTTTTCAGGCTGCAAAAAGACATTACTCTCCACAAAAAAATTATGTAACCCCCCCCCACTTCAAATAAATAGCAGTAACCACCCATTTTGATGTTATTGTTAAGAGCAACAATGTCAGCAGCAGTACAGCATAACAATATTTTAATGCCACAACAAACGCAGAAGAATCCTGCAGATATTGTATTTATAAGTTGGAGCAAACCTCATTAAGTGCCTGCAGCATTGCTTCAGTTCATTACGTGACACAAACAGAACAGATTCATATAACTGTATCTAAAATTACAAACAGGTACTTCTATACTTCCAGGGCTACATCTAAGCAGTGGTATTTATACAGCCATGAATGAAGTCCTGCCAGCATTTTGATTATAAAACTGTATTTTTAGGATTTATTTTTTAACTTGGTCGGGAAAATGTGATTTAACTTCAAAGTTACTACTAAGATTTTGTCTTCAGTGATTTTGTAAAGTAGTAAGTCCTTATTACCTAGAATAATTTTACATAGACTCAAATTAAAGGGAGTCAGTAATATGGGAATGAGATTATTTCTCAGAGAGATATTGACAAGTTCACCAGGACAGAAATTTGAACTAATCCCAGATTTTCCAAATTTAAAATGGTCTGTGGTAGAGCTGAGCATCCTTTTTGGAAATGGCAATGGATGTCTGTAAGGGTGAGAGTCCTTACAGGAACATGGTAACATCATAAACAAATGCTAATAAAACGCCAAGAGATTAAAGGCTGAGATCAAATAAATACACCAAAAATATTCATCTCTGCAGATGTTTACATCAGATCAGTTCCCAGCTGTACTCCTTTGCTATCTTAAAAGAAAAGAAGAAGAAAATGAAAAGAATCAGACCCTATAACTACTTTTTCCAACAACAATATCTTTTGTCTTGGACACAGAAGCAGCAGTGGGGGGTATGGTTTAGTGAGGTTATAATTCATCTCCACTAAGAGTTTTCTGACAAAAACAGCGTGAAGTGTCATTCTTCCCTTCCTCTGGGAGTTGGTGAAAGTGCTTCTGTCTTGCTCATTTCTGTCCCTTACAATATAAGGTGTCAGGAGCTTCCAGTCTATTCCTCAGGTTTTTCTGGTGTCTTTTGTCCATTTTTATCACTTGGCATTGCATCCTCCCCTGAGTTTATAAATCTTTGATGAGATCATATGCTGCTGCTCGCTGGAGGTCTGTGTCTGGGAGGTGCCAAGGGTGCAGCACTGTGGTGTGACACTGGTGTGCCAACAGCTCCCTAAATGTAACTTAACCCTCAGGCCACTGCCACTTACTGACTCCTGAGGGGACAGTTCACAACATGGTGACAATGACATCCAATTAACTGCTATCAACACATACCCAGAGACCTTAACTGCCCCTTGCCTTTACCCCTAAGGACAGGGGGGTTTATCCTTAAGGATAATAATAAATTTTAAGTAATTTAAATATTTTTGGTGAATATTGAAATAAATACTAGGTAGTTTTCCAGTATCTTTTCAAAGCAAGAAAAAAAAAAAAGAAAAAATGAAATAGGAGCATATGCCTGATTAAAATCAAACCAGCTGTGGCTGCCCCTCCCTGGAAGTGTTCAAGGCCAGGTTGGATGGGGCTCTGAGCAGCCTGGTATAATGGGGAGTGTCCCTGCCCATGGCAGGGGAGTTGGAACTGAATCATCTTTAAGGTCCTTTTCAACCCAAACCTTTCCATGATTCTGTGATATCATAAACTATGCAAAGATCTGAGTCCAGCAAAGCTCAGGCAGAAATAAGGTTCATATCTAACATATATATATAATTAACCACCTGGAACAGCTTCTGACACAGGATGCTGTAAATTACTTAGGAGCATATAACTCAGATTTTTTTTTTGGCAAATTTTCATTTAAAACTTTCTACAGAAAAGCTATTTTGACCCCAACAAAGAGGGGGAAAAAAAGACACCAATCAAAACAGGTAGTAAAGGTTAGAGGGGAATTTTTATAAATGTGTGACCATGAGATGGCTGTTTCCTAACTTGAAATAAAGAGACACAAACCTCAAAACCCTTTCAAACAAACAAATTGTGCAGTTCATGTGTTGCAGAATCTCTAAGGGGAATTATGCTAAATCAGTCCTGACTCCATTAATCTGTTCCTGCCCTGGAAATTGTTCTTACAAGACACACTATAGATTATTAAGGAGGCTACTTTTTAAATTGTTATTACTCATGCAGGTGAAGTATTTTAAATATGAATCATAAGCTGACACATTGCATTAAAAATCCAGACATTTCTATGTCACGTCTCACAAAGCAGTTGCCACTGAGATGCATTAGATCATCACCTGAAGTCTCCTCTCCAGGGGAAAGTGAAGCACTAAACTGGACAAAAAGCCACCATTGCTTTTGTGGGACAACCCTGAATGAGCCAGGACATGGGAGAGATGACCTAACAAGATTTATCTTGTCAAAGGGATTTGTCAAATCAAGGGATTTAAAATAAAACAGGGGGGGGGAAAAAAAAGGGGTGGAGGGGTGGGGGGGGTGGAAATTTATGTTCAAAAATGGTAAAATAAACAAAAAGTTTGTTGGTGGATGGAAAAGGCTAATGGGAGTAGCTGCTCCCAAGATAGGTGATGAACCAATTCATCAGGAAACTATGGTTCTCTTCCTGTTAGCTGTGTCATCACACAGGGAGAGAGCACAGCTGCCAGACACTGCCTGGGGCATGAGGAGTCACTCTTCCTCCCAGAGAGGAGCCCAGCTGAGAAGCAAAATGTGCAGTTCCCTGCTTCAGTCCATGGTGGAGACCGCCCAGACAAAAAATAAAACTGTGCTAATGGAGGTTTCCATTCACACTCTTGAGAACTCTTGTCTTTTCCAAATTTCCACTGGAGAGAGGAGCCCTATCTCAAAATTATAGTAAAGCTTGATTCTAATGGCATCTTGATATAAGTGAACATCCAGCACTAAGGGAGAGAAACACCCCCAAAGAAACAGAGAGTGTCACAGTAAAGCACCATCCTCAACAAGCATAAAGGGGTAAGCTAGAAGCACAAATATGAACACATTTAAACACCAAAAGTGTGAAACAAAGCCAGTCTAAAGACTAAATACACCACAGAATCATAGAATAGTTTAGGTTGGAAAAGACCTTAAAGATTATTCAATTCTAACTCCCCTGCCATGGGCAGGGACACCTTCCACTAGACCAGGTTGCTCAGAGCTCCATCCAACCTGGAATTGAACAATTCCAGGGGTGGGGCAGCCACAGCTTCTCTGGGCAACCTGTGCCAGTGCCTCAGCACCTTCACAGTGAGGAATTTCTTTCTAACATCTGATCTAAACCTACTCTGGATCCATTCCCCCATATCCTGTCACTCCATGTTCTAGTGAACAGTCCTTCTCCATCTTTCTTGTGAGCTCCCTTCAGGTACTGAAAGGTCACAATTAGGTCACCCCTGAGCTTTCTCTTCTCCAGGCTGAACAACCCCAAATCTCTCAGTTTTTCCTCAAGGAAAGCTCCTCCATCTCTCTAATCATCTTGGTGGCTTCTTCTGGCCTCACTCCTACAGCTCCATGTCCTTCCTGTGCTGGGCCCCAGGTCTGGACACAGCACTGCAGGTGGGGTCACACCAGAGGGGCAGAATCCCCCCTCCCTCCCTCCCCTGCTGCCCAGAGGGCTTTGGTGCAGCCCAGGTTAGATCTAGGGTTGGTTTGTGTGCAACAAGTTTTAGAACTGAGCTCACTAAGCAAGTGCCAGGGGAAAATCTGACCATATTTTCTCGCCCTCTTCAAGTGTTTTCAAAATAAAATTGTCATTTCTGCCTGGAGGATTTTTTTTTTCCCCATCCCAGCCTACATCTGTACCTTGAAGCTGTAACAAGGGCCTGTTAACAGAGTTTTCTGGTTACAGTTTCTCTTCTAAAAGCACAGGACATTTTCATGCTGCTGTGGGCTCTGTTACCAGAAGTTCTGATTTACCCAATTCAAAGGCAGCAATATTTTTTCTAGGCTTACACAAGAGGCAGAATTCAGCTTGATTTAACAAAGCTTTTTCCAACAGTGAGGCAACATTTGGCTTCGAGTCTGCCATTCAAACAGCTCACCTTTGGGAATGAGGAGTGTATTTCTTTCCCAGAGCCAGATTTTTGTAATGATGAAAAAAGTTCCTGTTAAGCATTGATGCATATAACTCATCTGAACAAATTAGGAAATGAACTCTTTGCTCATTACCTGGAATTTACAGTATCTGTGGGAAAAATATCAGTTATGGCACAGATTCTGATAATGTCATCTGTGCTTCACCAGTGCTGAGGTAAGAAGTTTCTAGATAAGCTTGCTATTATCTGATAGCAATGGGTCCTCTGCAACTGCTGAACTGCATTAGGAGGAACAAAATACTCCTGAAATATTTATTTTCCTTCTGAGCAATAGCTGAAGTATTGATAAAGCAGAAAGGCAGGATATCAAGTCAGAACTGGAAGGCACAGACTCTGCAACCTAAAGTACAGCAAAAAACTCTGAAAACATTTGCAAACACTTGACTTGAAGCACTTAGAGAGTAACAGGATGTTCACAGACATGTTTTATGAGGGCCAACACTTACATATACAGTAGTTTAGGAAAAAAAACAGAACTGAGATTGCAAACAGGGCCAAAGCAGCTAAAAGATGTGTAATAAGAGCAAATTACTCTGCACAATTCCAGATACAGCTCTCCCCAGCACACAGGTTGATAGAAATAGCACTAGCTATACTGAAAATGTTTCTTTTACAGCAAAAGTATGCTTTAAGGTAATTATTGTATGGAGAACCACTTGAGAGTTAGCAAATGCTAGTTGAAACTTAATGTTGAAACTTGATTTGGTCCATTGTATTGCACTACATGGGTGGCTGCTTTTCCCCAAATAACATCTGCCTGAGCCAGAAGGAATGGGTGCTCTAAATACTAAAAAATTTGATTTTTGCTGTTGAACATGAGGCCACTTTTTGTTTACTTTTTGCTCAGGTGCTGCTCAAAATCAGCCATGAAAACCAATTTATAAAAATATCCTGGCAGGAGTCATGACATTTGACATGGAATTATCTGCATGCTTAATAATGTTCCTCAGCTTATTTTCATACTAATGAAATAGCACTATTATTTGCATTTGAGAACTGCATGGAAACATATTTGCCTAAAAAGTCTCTTTCATCTCTGCCCTAGACCACGTTCCACATGGATGCAACTCTTTACTGAATATGTTTGTTAAAATATTAACAAGTCTGAAAACTCAACAATTGGTTAAAACTTGTCTAAGCAATAAAATACTATCAGGCAGGGGCAGATGCTTGTCCTGTGGGCAAATATTGAATCCAAACTCCAAAACTCAGAAATGTTGCAGCTATTTCAGGAAAAGAACAATACCACTCTTATTCTTGGGAACTGGAGAGCCATTTTTACCTGAAAAATATGGAAAGTGAATAAACTTGGCAAACATCCAGCGATGAATATTTCATTTTGCACAAATAAGGGGACAAATTTACAAGCAATGAGAAGATGGTTGTATGCCCAGGGTCAATCCACCTCTGAAGTATCCAACTGTGGTGGGTTGACCCCAGCTGGATGCCAGGTGCCTACCAAAGCTGTGCTATCACTCCCCTCCTCAGCTTGACTGGGGAGAGAAAATATAATGAAAGGTTCATGGATTGAGATAAGGGCAGGAGAGATCACTCACCAATTACCATACTGGGCAAAACAAACTCTGCTTGGGAAAATCGGATTTCTTACCAATCGAATCAGAGAAGAGTAATGAGACAAAATCATCTTAACCCTTAAAATACCTTCCCCTCTACCCCTTCCTTCTTCCTGGGCTCAGCTTCACTCCTGATGTCTCTGTCTCCTCTAGAAGAGCACAGGGAGACAGGGGATGGGGCTAGAGGGGTGGCCTGTGGTCAGTTTATCTCACACACATCATTTCTGCTGCTCTTTCCTCCACAGGCAGAGATTCTTTCCACTCTTTTCCTGCTCCAGTGTGAGATCCCTGCCATGGGACACAGCCCTTCAGTGCATTTTCCAACGTGGCTCCATTCCATGAGGTGCAGTCCCTCAGGAACAGGCTCCTCCAGCATAAATCCCCCATGGGATCACAAGTGCTGCCAGCAAACCTGCTCCAGCCTGGGCTCCTCTCTCTGTGGGTGCAGATTCCAGCCTCCTTTGAGCATCCCCCTGCTCCAGTGCAGGTCTCCAGGGGCTGCAGGGCACAGCTGCCCCACCATGGGCTGCCCCACAGGCTGCAGGGGACTCAGCCCTGGTGCCTGGAGCACCTCCTTGCTCTCCTTCTGCACTGGCCTTGGTGTCTGCAGGGCTGCTGCTCTCAGATATCTTCACTCCTCTCTCCAACTGCAATTGCCCTTGCACAGGAGCACTTTTTCTGTTATTAAAGACATTCTCCCAGAGCCTTTACCATCGTTCCTGCTGAGCTCAGCCTTTGCCAGCAGTGGGTCCATCTTGGAGCTGGCCAGCACTGGCTCTATTGGACATGGGAGAAGCTTCTGGAAGCTTCACAGAAGCCACCCTGGGAGCACCAACCTGTGGGCTTGATATTTTTTTGAGCTTGAGAAGATCTAGCTCTTCTCAAGGGAAACTTTTCAACAGTTTTCTTTATCCCAAAGCAACCTTGTGTAAACAATATTCCTTTCCCATAACAGCAGGTGTTGTTTGCTATTTCTGTTACTTAGCCAATGAGAGAGGTGTCAGCCCTATGGACCAATAATGTGCCTTTTAGCACAGCGTGTTACAAAAGGGCTGGATGAATTGTAAATAAAACTTTCTGGTTTCTACTGCCTTCTGACAGGAGTCAATGATCTTTATTTCATGTCCTATTGTGACACCAACCCCCCACCCAAACCTTCCCATGCAAATCCTACACACCAGAGCTTTACTGACAAACACTGCTGCAAAGATTTGAACCATTTTCCCCTTGGCATCACATCAAGTAGGAAAAACTCTAGTTTAGTAATGAGAGATGCAAGTTTAGGTCCCCTCAGTTTAGACACTGGCCTTGTCCTGCAGCTCCCAGTGCTGGTAAAAGAGAGGAATCCATCCCAGGCACTGACACGCTCCCACTTGTCTGGGCTGGCAGTCACAGGGGTACCCTAAGACAGTTAGAGACACCCTGTGCTAACAGCAGACTTTAGCAAATGTAATTTTAAAATAGTTCATACTACAGCAGGAAGAACTTTTTTCCTTTATAGTGAATATGAATCATTTAATACCCCCCAAAATCCATTTACTTTCATGCACTGTAGCAAAATAAATATTTTACAAACAATTAACTTCCATCTCTCTGCCTCTGAATTCCTATTCCTCTCCAGTTACAAACTGTTTAAGCCTGGTTTGCCATCTTAGAGAGCTAGAAAAGCCAGAAAGTTTCTGCACAAATGATCTTTTCACAGTGTGCTTGCTATTTAAACTCATTTAATTAAATTCGTAAATCTAATTATTTGTCTCAAACATTTCTGTGGATGCATTTTAAGAATGCAATGTACAGCATTCAATTTGTAATGCTGAGGCCAAACCCTACAGCCTCACAAAAGAACCCACGACCAAATAAACTGACATGTGGAACAACTAATGCAGAGAAGGAGATGTGTTTAATTACTCCACTAAAACAACTTCTACAGTTGTGCAATCTGTGTTATTAGAAGCCTTTTTGTTTAATCTGTGCTGAATGGTTTTTTCAAATCTTTTCCATGAAGTATCAGCAGGTCTTTAAGATCAAGTATTGTTAGCAAATGCTCTCCTGATACAACCCATCTGTTAGGTGTTAGTGTTGATCTTTTCTCAACATCCATAAAACACTCTTTTCTCTATTGTAGATTATAAATATCAGCAACTGTGTAGGAACAGCTTTGTTTAGATCTGCCAAGACCCTCTGTCCTGCAAAATGTTGAGTATTAATTTCCAGTAAAAACAAATTCCAAGGGATTTTTAATATTTTTTAATTAGTGTGTGCTTTTTTATCTCATTAGAAGTATAATCAGTAGATCATTTGCTATGTAAACATTACTATTTCCGTACATTGAGAACAAATACAGATTTTTCATTTTGGAATATTAATTAATTTTGATGTTGAACTTATCAGAAAAGCTGCCAATTTGCACGTTAGTCACTTGCAGTCTTTAAACCTTATAGAGAATCTATTTAGACATAAACAGTTAAGCACTGAAAGACGAAGCCAAAATAGCCATAAAAAGGACAAAAGAGGAGGAAGCACATTTTCTACATCTGAAGCAAAGCAAACAATTGCAGTAGTAATTATAGCCCTTTTCTTTAAAGGAGACTTTAGACCAATTGTCCTGAGGCCACTGAAGGAAGAACAAGATTTAGTTACAGTGGCCATTTGATACTGCAATTTATTGCTTGCAGTATTTTCCTTGAAACAAGATATTTAAGAGAGCCAGTTGCTTGGTGTTAAAAGCTTAATTTTCAAAGCAAATTTGAAGAATGATTCCAGATTTTGACATGGCCAGTCTTCTTATTACTGCTCACATATTTTCCTTGGGCTATGAAAACAATTCCAGATTCTTTTTTTTCATTTTGACCATAGCAAATGAATAATGTGGCCATGCAAGTGATACAGTCAGAAAATCAAGGTCAAGCAATTCTGCTCTTAGGTTCTTTACTGATACCCAATATTAATAATATTTTATTATTAAATTACATGCCTAAATATGCCTATTTTAAAATGTTTTATACACTCTGTAAAATATTATAATCACAATATATTTCTGCTCATAATTCTTCATATAATAACTTTGAATTAAGTAATTTTAAGGAAAAAAAGTAATTTTAAGAAAATTACTTCTTACAGAAGTAATTTTAAGAAAAAAAAAAATCCTGTTTATGTCATGAATAGGCAAAAGAAGCTCAAGTCAGGGCTGTCTGTAGGTATATGCACAAACTCCCACACATTTTTTAAGACTCAGTATGTAGACGTGAGCCCAAGATTGTCATCAGGAACCTGAACTGCTTAAAATGTATATTTAAAACGTCACAACTGAGATTTTTCCAACACCCTGTACTGATTTGACTTTAAAGATATGGAAATCAGTGGCCACAGTGAAGTGATGTGATGTGGGCAAGTCTAACCTGCTGCCTTGCCCTCCAGTTAGGGAGAGCTGACAGAGCTTTGAGCCTCTGGAGGAGCAGCTTTGGCACTGCACACAATGGAATTTTTCAAGTGCTTCTGCGACAGGGGATTATGAATAGGCAAATACAGACTCATGGATAAAGTGTTTTCAAAATGACAGCTCCCTTCTCTAAATGGCCAATATTTAGCAGTCAGTCCTGCTCACAGGGGCTGACAAAACAGACAAAGATTTGCTAATACAACTCGGAAGCAGAGGGAATATGATGGTCAGTAAATATTGAATGAGCTGTGTATGTTCCTTCCCTAAAGCTGGAAGGGGCTTTGCCAGGAAATGATGAGGAAATTCAAACAGCAAAGATGATGTAAGAAAGGGCATGATCAGAAGATCAAATCAAATGAAAGTAAAATAAGGAAACAAAAGGAGAAAAAGAGTAAAGGGAAATAGCAATGAAGTTCATATTGGATTAAAAAGGAGCACTTGAGAGAGGACAGATGAACACACAGCTGCAGATCAATTAGACTGGAGCAGAAAATGGTGGGAATGGGGAGACCAGGAACATCTCCAAAGCCTGAGAGCTTCACATGCAACTGGTTTGACAGGCTCCTGCCAGTCAATCTCTATTCTGAGCCTGTTTCATCTCAGTGACACTCTTCTTCTGTAAAGCCACATCACACAGGCCAGGCAGCAGGCAAAGCATCCTGCTCCCTCCTCTCCTCCTGTCTTATCTCTGCTCCAACTGGTGCCATGCCCTTCCTGCCAGCTCCCCACACACACCCAATAACTGAGCCAGTGGCAGGGAATTCCTGTGCTCAGGTCTCTCTTCTCTGCCCACAACTGGGGGAAGGAGAAAAACCCGTGCACATGCAGCTGCTTAAGGGACAGATGGGAAATAAGAGAATTGATGAATGCAATGCCAGCTTCTCAAACATCTCACCATTAAAATATACAAAATTATTTTGCTTAGTTTTTCTTATCTGCACACCGGAATTAACATTTCCAATCTATTTGTGCACAGTCTTTTAGAACATGATGATGAAAATTCCTTCAGCAGCGCTAAGAATTAGTACAATTAATGTCATGGCATGTTTGAGAGTAAAGGAATTATTCAAGTGGTTATGAGAATTTGTCAAGTTCACGTCTCACTCCGACTTCTCAAATCCTGGAATGAAAAAAGCCCTAAAAATAGAGGGAAATGCGGATGTTGTCCATTTGAATAATATGAAAAGCTAGATATTAGTAATCTCAGCTCAGTTTCTGGTAGCTAGTTCCTCAGAATGTACAGCTGCTCTTGATTTTCCTTGTTCGTTACTAATAGCAAGTGTCTTGAATGTATCAGAAGAAGACATTAAATAAATTAAAATCTCATTTTCCCATCAAAAGTAATTAGCACAATTTTTTACATCCTAGCCAGGTACTTCTCTTATTACTAGTTATCCTCTTTGGACATTGGCTGGGGAGAAGAAGTTTATATTTTCCACTGTCTGACAAGAGACTACAAGCTAAATCATCTCACATATTTGTTAAAAAAATCAGTAGAAAATCAATATGCACAATCATCATCTAGCTGGCCACAAGAAGTTCCAAGGTAACTGGTTTTGGCAGAATCACTGCTATCTGAATTGAGGAAATTAGAATACTCTGCTGACATTGATACTACCAAAAAAACAGGAAAAAAAAAAAAAAGTGGAAGTAAATTTGCAAAGTGATGCTGTAATTAACATGGCCCTTGGGGTCTTGAGCTGATGTTCTGCCCAATTGCAGAGAAGAGTGGAGAAACTTAAAAGGCACCCAAATGCAATTTCAGCCTGACACAGCACTATCCAGCACAGCAATAATAGCAATAATTTGTGTCAATGGCTTCAGAATTACTGTGGCTGAGATGTACTTTATTATGTTTCACCCGTCCTTCAGCAGACTTTCAGGGCTGCAGAGCAAGAGAGGAGCTGGGTCAGATGCAATAACTCACTACACAAGAAATCATCTCGATAACGCAAAAAAGAAAAGCAGTTGCCATTTCTGACTTCCAAAAAATCCAATGTTTTGACATCTAGATTGGCTCACGCCGGTATCATTCAGACAGAAAGGCAAGGAGTACATGGCTAATGATCCAGTTTGCATTTCCAGTTCCTGAATCATACTGGGCATTTTGTCTCAGGTAGTAATTCAGCTTTCTCCAAGTTTTTTTGTCTCAGCATCTACAGCTTGGATATTTTTTAAGCTTTATTCAACCATCCATGCAAACCAGCTACACCCCAGACTCACAGCAAGCTAGTTACAAGCATTTGTTTATTCTTGACTCCTTCCTCTGTACTTAATTTACGTTACATTTTAGAAACTTTTAATTAGGGAGCATCTACTGATAACAGGAAGGATATAGTTTAAAAGTACAAGAACAAACTTGGAGAGGAATTAAGTTAAAATAAAAAGAAAACATGAGAATTTTCATTCTAACTCAGAGCTGTGACTTCCTTGTACCTTTTAGCACTGACTACAATTTCTGATTTAGAGAAATGTGGACTATAAGATGATAAAATCTTGTTTCACATATGAGAAAAAAGCAAGGCTGTGAATTAATTGTCTACTAGAAGGTGTTTCCAAATTCCCTCAGCATTGTTCAAAACATTCACTGAAAATGACATTAATGAAGTTTTGCCACACAAGTGTTTCAAACAACGTTTCAGTACGGTGTATTTCACAAAGGACAAAGAGAGAAATAAAAATTAAAAAATAAAAAAAAGCACCATTTGTGCACAGATCCAAGAAAACAGAGCAAATCTCCCAGGACAGAGCAAGAGCTGGGAGACTCACAGCTCACTGGTAGCAGGATGGGGAGGATCCTCTCTGCAGCTCTGATCAAGTGGTCACTCTACTGTGAATGAGCCCCAGAAAATAATTTTTTACCACTGGACACAGATCTGGTACACGGCCCAGAACAACCCCCTGGAAAAGAGCCAAAGCTCTTGGCTCCCACATCTGCTTTCTAGATAGTGGTCTTGCCCTTGTTCAAACAGATTTATGATCTTCGTAAATTAAAGATAAGGTTAGGAATATACCACCCTTAATCATCGGCTTTATTAGCTTTAGGATAGATTATTTTAAATTTGGTACTATTTCTACAACACAATAAAACAAACACTCTTCAAACAGAAAATATACAAACCAGGAGAAAACTGACCACCAGGACTTGTGAGAATCTCTTTGACCTTTCCAAATGTACTTTTCTGTCCTTCTCCTCTCTCCTCCCTGCATTATTTTCTGTTTTATAACACGGCTGTTATTTGTCTGAGCCTGATAAGCTCCTGGGACTCACTCTGACCTCTCAAACGAGATTCCAAGAACGTAGCCATCACAAGAAATCAAAACAGTGCATCCACAACAAACTAGTTTAGAAGTTGTGCTTATCACAAGCCTTTTTAATTATCTTACATAGCTTTGATTCCTTTCCTTAGGGTACTAATTACATGAGTGTGTTTTGTTTCTTTTAATGTTATGAAACAACATCCACTTTTTTCCACATTTTCAAGCAACATTTTGCGTGCACTTTACTTTTAAATGCACAACAACATTCAATTCAAGCCTTAGCAGCAGATTGGCTTTAATCATCTGAAACATGCTATGCCATCTCTCTGGTGTCAGAGAGAAGCCTGACTGCCTGGATAACCTAAATCACCCTACAGCAGGTTTGGAACGTCAATTGCCACTTACGTTTCAAGTTCAATTACTGCTATAGAAATGTAAAATGTTGGAAAGTGGGTTGAAAAATGCAAAGTAAATGCTAGGGGTAACAAACTCGAGTTTTCAGACCAGTTTACATAATTTGCATTATTTTTTTTTTGTCTGCAAATCAATGAGTAACTAAACCAAATCAGCCCGCCAGTGTTTCACTGGAGACAGATCTCCTTCACTGTCAGAAGTTAAGTTGTTACAAACGGTTTTGGTACATAGATTTTTATTTTCCTTAGGAGCTCTCAGATTTATTTGTGTGAGAAAAGGGAGGCTTCTGTTTCAGCTCACAGCCATAAAATAAGCCAATACTAGACTGCCAAAAGCCACAGTGGCAGACAAAGTGATATAATCAAAGAGAGTAAGGAGTTACTCTGTGTTAGTCTTAAGAACATAACTTCTTCAGCTTCCCTGTTCATCTGTCTTCTTACTCTGTCCACAAAACAAAAAAGTCCAATACTAATGACTGCTCAAACCAAGTCTAGTTATTATTTTCACCTTCAGCTGAAAAAACCTCCAATGCTAGTGAGAAAACAGATGTGCCATTAACAGCACATAAACTGGAATATATATTTAAACAGGAAAAAGAGTTCCTTATATCAACTAACTAATTAACTAAATAACTAACTAACTAACTAACCAACCATAGGTATATTTGATTTGAGTACTTTGTGATGCCAGGTTTTAGCCCCATGGGAATGCTTCCAGACTTGTCCTGGTAACTGAATGCCAATGCTTCTAGATATGCAAGCCTGCAGAAATCATCCTGGCATTTGATGATTTAATCCAGATAGTTTACACACCATTTATGCAGGCTATGGATTTGAAGGATTTGCTTTTATCAAAATGAGTATTTTCACTTAGAAAATGGAAACCAATTTTACCTTTACTATTCTTCTTAAACTCTTCTTCAAATGGCAGGCATCAAGAACATGAAAACCCTTTAGTTCACAGGGAATGAACAGTGTGCTCCTGACAAATAAACTCTCCAACTGCCTGTGATATGATATTCTCTGGTCAGTGAAACAGGTTGTGTGGGAATAAATGTTTTCCTGAAGCATATCTCACAAAACCAGTGAAAGGAAACTATTATCTGGGATCAAATGTTTTCTTTTGTTCTTTAATCCCAGTAATAAAAGGGATCCCCTACCCTATTTATATTTCATTCAAAAGAACAAAAAAAAAAGGTTTTAAATCAAGGAAAAAGTAGGAAGTAAGAAAAGCTGAGCTGTATCTACACTTCACTGAAAACATTCACAGGCAAGTGTCATGTAAGTTTTGCACTAGAAATACTCCAACATGCAGACACAAATGAGGGAAAGACAGGATGAATTGAAATCAGTGACAGCACCATTCAGGAAGAGGTTCAGATGTGATCAGATCCACAGGGTGTTGAGTGCCCTCACCTCACACCACATTAACAACAGCCACAGGAATCCAATCACTTCCCAAATCGGACCCAGAAAGAATGAAACAGGACACCTCAGTGCCATTTATTTTTCATTTAAAACCACAATCAAATAAACAAACAAAACCCACCCTGAATCCATGCACCTTCCATCACTGGATACACACACAGAGGAGAACAATCTTCCCAGCCTTTGCACAATGTCAGGAGCACCAACACTTCAAAACTTTATACTCCTCAGTATACAAATAGTTTATACTCCTCAATATACAAATACTTTATACTCCTCAGTATACA